>CM070727.1:20464541-20743137 GCA_036346275.1 Otatea glauca | reverse complement strand
TGTTCCATGCGCTGGGAGGACGTGGCCATCCTCGCCCTTGAGTCGGAAGGTGCCTCAGCCTGAGAACCTCCACGACGTGAAGGGGCCTTCCTGCGGTGAGAGCTTGTGCCTGCTTTGTTGGTCGAACCCGCACAGACCGTCGCCGACGCCGAAGGATCGCTCTCGAACCCGACGGTGTGTGGTAGCGCCGCAGCGCTTATTGATACTTGGCCGATCGAGTGGCTACATCACGCCGCCTCGCTGAGCCGGTCGATGGCGCCCTGTTGTAGGCGAGCCCCGAGCCTCATCAAGGCTTGTATTCTTGGGGCGCCGATTCTAGGTCGGTTGGCAAGATAGCCTCGCACCAACACCATGAAGAACGCAGTGTAAACCCGGCCGCCGGGTTGGCGTGGTACACAGGCTCCAGAGGACGGAGGGTAGCTCGGCCACCCATCGTCCCGCGAATTGCTTCAGTCGACTGAAGATTCGTGGTTTGAGCCCTTGGAGGATCATGCCGTTTGCGCACCCGACCTGACCGTTAGTCCGCGGATGGGCCACGGCTGCCCAGTTGACGCGGATGTTGAAATCATCGCAGAACTCGAGGAATTCCTTCCCTGTGAACTGCGTTCTGTTGTCGGTGATGATGGAGTTCGGGACTCCGAATCGAAAGACAATGTCGCGGAAGAAGGTGGCCGCCTGCATCGACGCGATGCTCATGACCGGTTTGGCCTCTATCCATTTGGTGAACTTATCCACTGCGACAAGGAGGTGGGTAAAGTCCCCGGGCGCCTTCTTGAAGGGCCCGACCAGATTGAGTCCCTAGACCGCAAATGGCCACGTGATGGGGATCATCTTTAAGCTCGAGCCTAAGATGCGTCGCCGGCGAAGAATCGCACTTCGCAGTGCGCGCACGATCCGATCGGCGCTTGACACGCGCGTCGGTCAAGAGAAACCTTGTCGGAAGGCTTTTCCTACCAGGGATCGGGGCGCAGCATGGTGACCGCAGACACCGCCATGGATATCGAGCAGCAGCTACTTCCCTTGGTTGGCCAGGATGCACCTCTGGAGGACTCAAGAGGGACTCCTTTTGTAGAGGTCTGGCCCGGCCAGGGAGAAAGACTTGGCCCGACGAGCGAGGCGCCGGGCCTCGGTCGGGTCGGTCGGAAGCGATCCATCTTTCAGGCGGTCGATAAAGGGCTTCCTCCACCGGATTCGGCTGCCAAGACGCGCGGTTCGACCGGGCGGCTCTACATCCGACTGCTCGGTGGTCGGAGTAGTCGCGCCTGGCAGGTTGGAAGGTCGCTCGGTCGCTGGGTCCATCTGGATGGAAGGCTGCGGAAGGTCGTAGAGGAAGATCCCAGGAGGGACTGGCCCTCTGCTGGAGGCGAGATTGGCTAGGTAGTCGAAACCTTTGAACTTTTCTTCGAGCTTGCGCACTTCCCGACAGTACGTGGCCATGCGGGCGTCTCGGGGCTCGGCGGCCTTCATGACTTGATCGACGAAGAGCTTGGAGTCCCTGTGGACGTAAAGTCGGCGAGCACCGAGGTCGGCAGCGATCCGGAGACCGTTGACGAGAGCCTCGTACTCGGCGACGTTGTTGGTCGTCGTCAAGAGCACCGATGGCGATCGAGCTTGTTGCCGAGCGGAGACGATGACGACTCCCCGCACTCCACGCCGCTTTTGGTGTAGGACCCGAAGCACATTGTCCAAGACTCGGGTCTTCGAGCCGGTGGTGCTCGGCTTCGTCCACTCGGCGACGGTCGGCCAGGCTCGCGGACTTGATCGCAGCTCGGGAACGACGATATGTCGTGGACCGCTGAGCTCGAGTGCTCACTTGGCTATCCTTCCTAAGGCGTCGCGATTGTGGATGATCTCGCCGAGTGGCGACGTGGTCACCACGGTGACGGGGTGCCGGTCGAAGTAATGGATCAGCTTCCTCTTCGTGATGAGCACCGCGTAGAGCAACTTCTGCACCTGCGGGTACCGAGCCTTGGACTCGGAAAGCACCTCGCTGATAAAGTAGACTGGCTGTTGTACTTTGAACTCACGACCTTCTTCCGCTCGTTCCACCACAAGGGTCGCACTGACGACTTGGGTTGTGGCGGCGATGTAGAGAGCAATGGTTCGCCTCGGTGCCGGGCGCATCAGGATCGGGGTGAGGTCGAAGGTCTTCTGCGAGAGGGCCTCTCGAGCCTCCCGGGTCCACTGGCGGCCGATTTCTTGAGCACCAGATAATGGCATCCCGCACTCGTCGAGGCGAGACACGAAACGGCTTAAGGCTACAAGGCATCCTGTCAGCTTTTGGACCCCCTTTAGGTTGCCGATCGGGCCCATCCTTATGATCGCCGAGATCTTCCCCGATTGGCCTCGATGCCACGCCGTGAGACGATGAAACCGAAGTTTCCCTTAGGGACCCCAAGACGATTTCGGGGTTGAGCTTTATGCGGAACCATCGGAGGTTCGCAAAGTTTCTCTTAGGTCGCTGATGAGGTCGCCGGCCTTGTTAGTCTTCACGACGATGTCGCCGACGATGCCTCGATGTTACGCCGATCTAGTCGTTGAAACACGTTTGCATACATCGCTGGTATGTAGCACCCGCGTTTTTTAGACCAAACGGCATCGTTACGTAGCAAAATGATCCAAACGGAGTGATGAAGGAAGTGGCGAGCTAGTCGGACTCCTTCGCTTATCCGTGGTAGCCCGAGTAGGCATCCGTAGCGAAAGGACTCGCACTCGCGGTGGAGTCGATGACTTGGTCGATGCGGGGCAAGGGGAACGGGTCTTTGGGACACGCCTTGTTCAGACTTGTGTAGTCAACGCACATTCTCCATTGTCCATTCTTCTTTTTTACAAGTACAGGGTTGGCTAGTCACTCGGGGTGGCGCACCTCTTTTACAAACCCTGCAGCCAAAAGCTTGGCGATCTCCTCCTCTATGATTCTGCGCTTTTCCTCGTCGAAGCAGCGCAGGCGTTGGGCGATCGGCCTCGAGCCTGGTCGGATGCTCAAGGAGTGCTCGGCGACCTCCCTCGGGATTCCTGGCATGTCGGAGGACCTCCATGCGAAGACGTCGTTGTTGGCACAGAGGAAGTCGACGAGCGTGCTTTCCTATTTGGCGGGGAGCGTGGCTCCGACCCGCACGGTCTTGGTCAGATTCTCAGGATCGACCGCGACCTTCTTCGTGTCCTCGGCGGACTTGAAGGATCCTGCCCCCGACTTGCTAGATTCGGGCGGACTCGAGGTTTCCCGAGGTCGGCAAGCTCACGGACGCGATGACCGCCGATGCTAGCTCGCAATCGCCCGCCACGCTTGTAAGCAAGCCGGAAAGATGAGGCCACGGTGATGACTCCTCGTGGCCTGCATCTTCGCTTGAGGTAGGTGTAGCCGGGACCGCCATGAACTTGGCATAGCACGGCCTCCCCAGGATGGCGTGGTAGGATCCAGGGAAATCCACGACCTCAAAGATGAGCTCGGTGCGGAAATTTCCCGGTCCTCCAAAGGTGACGGGCAGGTCGATCTGCCCGAGCGGTGGGCTCACGACCGGGATGACGCCGTGGAAGGGCGCCTTGCTCGGTCGGAGACTCGAGCGGGGGATCCTCATGGCGTCGAGTGTCTCAACATAAAGGATGTTGAGGCCACTGCCACCATCCATAAACACCTTCGTGAGGCGCTTCTTCCCTACGATAGGGTCGACCACGAGCGGGTACCTCCCCGGCTGAGGGACGTGGTATGGACTTCGCGGAAGGCGAGCTTGAGCCGACGCTTGTCGGCGTAGCATGCCGGTCCGCCGAAGATCATGAGGCAGCCGTCGAGTTCTGGGAACTCGTCGTCCGCCCTTTTCTCCTCAGCCCGCGGGGCCGTGGCTTGCTTCTTTCCTTTGCCCCGCGGTGTTGTGGGGGTGCCGGAGAAGAAGCGTCTCAGGACCTCACAGTCCCGGTATTTGTGCTTGATGGGGAACCCTTGGTGCGGGCACGGGCTGTCCATCAGCCTCTCAAAGTGGTCGGGCGCGACGGTCGGTCGTGCCTGCTGCTTGGTAGGGCGGTCGACGGCCGCAACCACTTGGACCTCGCGGACCTGTTTCCCGTGCCGCTTCCGCTTGTCGAAGCGGTCGGAAGGGGACCCGGCTCGGGGGCCGGGCTCTTGCTTGGCCTTTCCTCCTTCGAAGATGGCCCCCACAGCCTCCTCGCTGGAGGCGTGGTTGGTCGCAATGTCCAGAAGCTCCTTGGTGGTTCTAGGCTTGACGCAACCTAGTTTGTGCACCAAGGCCTTGCAGAGGTGTCAGATGAACGCCCCACGACATCGTGTCGGAGATGTCGGGAGCTCATTGCATTGGCGGAGAAGCTACCGGATGTAATCCCGATAGTTTCTCCCTCCGCTGCCGCTAAAGACTTCAGACTCAGAGTTCCCTGGCGCTTGTAAGTGCCCTGGAAGTTACCGACGAAGAGGCTCTTCAGGTCG
Source organism: Otatea glauca (assembly GCA_036346275.1). NCBI lineage: Eukaryota > Viridiplantae > Streptophyta > Magnoliopsida > Poales > Poaceae > Otatea > Otatea glauca. The sequence continues at coordinate 20,738,702 of CM070727.1, read as the reverse complement.
GCCTAGTTCCTGATGGTTTTTGCGGGCAAGTACTCGAGCCAGGCTCGAGCCGAATCCGCGAGATAGATAGGGAGGTATTGGATGATGAAAAGATCATCCGTTTCCACCCACCCAAGACGCGAGCCGGTAGTTCGAGCCGACACGGGGTTCGTGGGCCCCAGTATTTGGCTATGTTTGTGGTGCCTGACCGGCGTGGAAATCCGCATGGCGGATCCTCGACAAAGGCCCGTGGTCCCGACCATCGTGGCTCGCCGCTGGTCGTTGGCGCCGGCCGCCCACGACGCGAGAGTGGGTGGCTTCGTCCACCGCTTTTCTTCGCACCTCGAGGGTGGCGCGGACGTCATAGTTGTTGCCGAGGCGCTGGCGCGCCGAAACACGCGAGGCCCGAGGTCGTTTGCCAGCGCCGCCGCTTTGCCGACCCTACCGCCTCGAGCAATGCTGCGGGTCCGGGCGGCCGAGGTGGCGCCCGAGCGGTGAGAGCCGAGGCTCGCATGTGTCTGACGGCAAGACGCTCCACCAGCCCCGGAGGTTCGGTATGTGGCCTTGGCCTCCGGTCGGCCGGCTCGAGAAGGTCGCGGAGCAAGCATTGCGGCCGCGCCACGTTCTAACTTGCTGGGGAAGAACCGAGGGCCATCGATTCTCCACCACCGGTGGTGCACTCACGCAGCGCCGCACCACCAAGTATAAGCTGGGCTCTGACCGATCTCGCTCTAGGTCGGCCGAGCTTGTCGAGCTCACTTTCTTGGTCTTCCAGCTACACACATAAACTCCCGCTGGCGAGCTTTGGCGCCGTTCAGCCAAGGCCGTTGATGTTCTTTTCCGCGCTCGTGCGCTGATGAGAGCCCTCAGAGTCCGCGGGGTTACGGCAAGTCGATCGTTCGCCATGTTGCACTCGCGGAGTGCTGTCATGGGTAGCGTGCTCCATGTCGGAGTTGGAGTCGAGCTGGAAGAATTTTCCAAAGAAGTTAGGATGCAGGCCGCATATAGCCGCCATTGCCACGAAGTTGTGAGCCCGCGGAGGTGATGTAGTCATCCGCCTGCTCACGGGTAGCGCCGCCGAGGCGGCGAGGTGCTCTTGAACTCCGCCCTGGGGGCCAGAGGAGGCTCCAGCCGAGGTCGCGGTCGCCAGAGATGGAGTCCAGTGCTCCTAACGGACGCCTGCTCTGTGAGGTGGCGGAATGAGCGCGAGCTCTCCCGCCGAGTGGCGATGAAGTCGAGGAGCCGGCGATCGGGTTCTCGACACAAACATGCCGCCGCGGTGAAGAATGCCATCAAGGAGACAAGCGGAATCCGAGATGTTGATGAAGAGCGCCAAGGCTCCCTACCGGCGCGCCAACCGCCGCATTTCGAGCACCGGCAAGTAAATTGTAAGTCGGAAGGGCCGCCGCGCTCCTCTCCTCAATGGTTAGACTCAAAGCCCAAGATGTATACCGTTCGGGCCGAATGTCCATACTCCAGCCGCGTGGTGGTGTTGTATTGCCTTGATGCGCCGCCCGCACCACGCTTACAAGTGAGGGTCGAGGACTTGAACACGAGCGCGTCACGTCTGCTCAGAAAGACTTAGCGAGAAGAGGATCTATCTCTGCGTCAGATGTGCGTGTCTCAGGCGCCTGTGCCTCTCTCGAGGGCCCCGCCTTTATATAGGCTGAGGGGCAAGGTTACATCGAGAATTGGGAGAAGGAAGGAAGGAGAAACCTAGACTAGGAGCCCTAGTCCTTCGCCTTGGTGATTGGTCGCCGCCCCGCCGCCCACACCGGGTTTGGTAGGCTTGCCGAGCAGAGCAGAGCGCGTTGCGGCTTGGGAAGCGGCGCACACTTCCGGGAACCCGTCAGGCCGATGTTGCGAAGAGTAGCCTCGGCGCCGCCGGGAGAGAGCGCGCCCCCATACTTCGTGTGACTGGGCGATGGGACTGGAGTTTTGACTTGGGCAACCCTTGTGCTGCCTTGAGAAGGGGCCACCTGCCCCTCACGGTCACTTCGAACGATCCTGTCCGTGGGGCACGTGGCCAATAGTCGGCGGAGGCCTGACACATGGCCCTTGGTGTAGGTTGCCTTAGCTTGGTCGGGGCTCGGGAGAGCCCGACCTGTGACGAGGGTCGGCGTCCCACTTGGTCGGGATTGCTCGCCCCACTCTGGTCGGGGATGAGTGTCTTTTTGTGGCCCCGCGGGTCCCTCGGTCGGAGCTGGGTCCGGGGGCGGCTTGTCAGGTCGGAGCTGGGCTTGATGCGGCCTGCTCGCCATCCTGGGTCATTGGGGTACCCCTGGTATGAGTTTTCGTCAGGTGGAAATTATAGCTCGCTTGGTAAGCTTTCCATAGAGTCTAAAATCACCTAAATCGTACTTCTGAATAACAAGTTACGACCATTTTAGTTGCTGAAACAGTGGTACTACCGATTTTTACATGAAGATAGTACCGATGATTGGTACTACCGATTTGTACATGGTGGTAGTACCGGGTTTACTATAGCAACAGCTAGTTTCAGTGCATTTAATGGCCCAAACGGCTAGTTTCTTTGAGGGCTTTATAAGAGGCCGAATAGGGAGGTTTTTGCTGGCTTTTTAGCACCCATTTGAGGCACACACTTGATAGCAAAATATCTTTAGCTCACAAAGATATAATTAGAAGATTTGAGTGGCATTTGAGCTAAAGTTTTTTATGTGTTAACTCTTTGACATTCTCTTCATTCTTTTAAGCTAGTATGAGCCTCTCCTCTCAATTGTGTATGTGTTTCACCTTGTGAGCAAGGAGAGAAGAACTCTAGGTGCATGTGTTTCATCTAGAAAAGGATTGACTATCCTTGTGCATATGTTGCACTTGGTGAGGATCAAGCAAGAGGCTTGACCTATTATCTTGGTGTTTAACGACACCTAGATGGCGTGGAGGCGTCGTGGTCCAGTGATCTTCTCAAGAAGGTTGTGAGAAGGCCCGACGAGTTGTGAAGGTTGGAGCTCACCTACCCAGAGGGGGAAAGAGCTACCGCTAGTGGATTCGAGGTGCTTGACTTAATTCGTGGAGTTGATCCAATTTGTTTGTGCTTACTTCAATGTGGATTAGGGGAGACCAGCAAGTCTCTAAACACCACAGTAAAAAAATTGTGTGTCAATTGTGGTTTGCATTCTATTGCTCATTTACATTCTTGAAATTTACATTCCTAAAATTAAATTGCTTGCTTGTCAACCTAGGATTGCAAACCATGATTTAGTCTTAGATTGTTAGTACACATAGTGAGCTTAGAGGATTTAGGCCTTAATTGTCAAAACTGTTTGATTTACGCTTCCACATTAATTCTAGATTTTGGCTATATTGATCTTTAGAGAAGAATTTTTGAAACCGCCTATCACCCCCTTCTGGTAGGCATCCTAGATCTTATAAGGACCAGTGCAAATCCCGTGGCATCAAAGTAGAGAATCTTCGACGTTCTCCCTGTGGCCTCTTTATTCGGTCCTCGGGCCTTTCTTACCTTACTCGGCCTCTCAACATTTGTCACTTTACTCGTCCCCTCAGCATCACCTTTTATTCTATCTGGTGATAAGCCAGTGATCATGCCTAAACTTAATAAGAGAAAGCAATTCATATATTTGATATGGTCATATATTTCACATGAGAGAAAGCAATTCATAGCTATTATGATGACTTGACAATGGATCATGTAAATTAACAGATTAATGGATAATTCATAGCATATTATTGTACTAGCATATTGTAGTAAATTAACTGATTAACATATCAATGTATGATCATAAAGAAATGTCTATCTGTTGACCAACTAAGTATGTACCAACGATGACTCCAAATCTCTAATTAGGTTCTAATCCCATTTGAGGATGTATGGTTCGGGTAAGTTCCTGAGCTGTTGTACAACTCCAGAGAAATTTTCGACAGCATCTCCCTGCTGTTCTCTAAATACATATCTCGGTAACTGTAAGATCGAGGATGCCGACTAGAGGGGGGTGAATAGACAGTTTTAAAAATTTATCTCTAAATGCTCTTTGACCAAAACCTAATTTATGTGCGAAAGCGATAAACAAATAGTTTTAACCAATTAAAGCCTAAATCATCTAGTCAAGTCTAGATCAATGTTTGCAATCCTAAATATATAAACAAGTAATTCAATTCTATGAATATATATTGCAAGAATGTAAACACCAATAGAAAGCAAACCAAGAGATTGACACACAATCTTTTTATCGTGGTGTTCGGAGACTTGTCGGTCTCCCCTAATCTACATTGAGGTAAGCCCAAACGAATTAGACCAACTCCACGAATTAAGCCCAACACCTCGAATCTACTAGTGGTAGCTCTTCCCACCTCCGGGTAGGTGAGCTCCAACCTTCACAACTCGTCGGGCCTTCTCACAACCTTCTTAAGAAGATCATCGAACCACGACACCTTTAAGCGTCTAGGCGTCAGCAAACACCAAGAGTAATAGGTCAAGCCTCTTGTTTGATCCTCACCAAGTACAACACATGCACAATGATGCTCAATCCTTCTCTAGATGCAACACATGCAATTAGAGACCTTTTCTTCTTGCTCACAAGGTGCAACACATGCACAATTGAGAGAAGAGACTTACACTAGCTCAAGAGAATGTAAATCAAATGCCAAAGAATCAACACATGAAAACTTTAGCTTAAATGCCTCTCAAATATCTCAATCTTAGCTCTTGAGCTTTTGCTCTCACAAGAGTACCTCAAATGGGAGTTAGAGCAGTAGCAAAACCCTCTCCATTCGGCCTCATATAAAGCCCTTCAAAGAAACTAGCTGTTTGTGCGCAAAATAAAAAAAAACATAGCAAAACTGGCATTACCATCCATGTAGAACGGGTAGTACCGGTCTCAAAGGTAACAAATAGTTTACGAACATTAAATGTACTAAAACTAGCCATTGCTACAGTACCGCCCGGCACTACCGACCATGTAGGATCGGTAGTACTGGCCTTTAACCCCAAAATAACTCAAAAACATCTTTTTTGAAAAATAACTACCACAATATTCAGTGGTAGTGCCGCTCGAGCGGCACTACCACCCATGTAGGGTTAGTAGCGCCACAGTTTTAGTACTAAAAAGATTATAACTTTTTACTTTGAAGTCCAATTTAAGTTTTCTTGAACTCTATGAAAAGCTTATCAAGAGTGCTACAACTTTCAACCAATATCAAGATTTAAGAAGCCATAGATATATCCAAAGAACACTACAATTCCATTGTAGCCACAAGAGTCCAACATCTAATTTTCTCAAAATCCTTCACATAGATTTGATCAAGAGTATGACTATAAGCTAGCGAGAGTCAACAATATTAAATCTTGAGCCATGTGATGATCAACTCATGATCAAACAATTTGCAAAACACATATGCAAATCCTGGTCACATGCTCGAAGACCAAATTCATTAATATCAGCTTATTTGTAAAACACTTTTGCAAATAACAAATCAATGCAAATAAAAGCACAAAGAACATGTATGAACTCGAACATAGCCGTGTGATGATCCACACATGATTTTTAGCAATTTGCAAAACACATTTGCAAACTCTAGTCACATGCAACGACACAAATAACACAATAAATTAATAAAAAGCAAAAATTGGGATGTTATAGCTCCGTCCTCCGCGCCGGCCACTAGGCGTCATCCTCGCGCCATCTATTCATGCGACCACCCTTCATTGGCTGTCGGGACCAGATCTCCGAATCCGAACCCTCTGTGTATAAGCTGTGCTAGTCCAGGAAAAGCTAGCACACACAGTGGAAACAGTGATGACAACACATCCATATCACGAAGCATATAATATTAATTAAGCAAAAGAGTATTAGCCTTATGGCCAATTATTACAAATAAGCAGCATCATAGCTTAAGTTCAATAAGAAACAGCGGAAACGAAATAACAAAAGCAGGATAAGCCCATCCATTTGCCCAACAGCAATCGACTAGGTTCGCCCTAGCATTCCTGATCACCTTCGTCGATCCACAAGCGTAGAAATCAGAGTCACCTTCACCGCAAACCTCTCGTGGAAGGTTGGGGATGTTGCAAGGGTGAGCACAAATGTACTCCGCAAGTCTTGGAAACATAATGCATGATAACTATATGCAAGGCTAAACAATTGAAGGCATAATATGGCTCTTTTAGCATAAAGCAAAGTTTAATCAGAAATACCAATAGTAATTTCATAAAGCATCATTTGATCAAAAGGTAATAGCATAGTAATTGAATTTGATATGACAATTAAAGCAGGTTCCATCTACCTGACTGGCTCCATCCTCTAAACCATAACCCGAGAGTTCCATCTACTCTCGGATTCCCAAACCATCATTTTCCTTTAAAACAAAACCATGAAATCTACAATGTGCAAGCGTACCTCGCCTGCCCTTGACCGTGGGCACGGCTACTTAAGTAGTTTTAACTTTGCAGAGTGTGTACACTTTACCCACAAGACATGATCGACTCTTGTTGCCAAGCTATCAACACACTTCCTTTGGTATGCCGACAGAGAGATCATGACAAGGCCTTTACAATACACAACCCCACTATTAACCTCGCCCACTAAGGTTTCACCGCTGTTAGTGTTCTAGCTGCCCAGTACAGAAGCCCCCTCTTGTGCCTGCCAACATCTGGCACTCACCAACTGGCGAAGCTAATAATGAGATGCACAAATTATTTAGCTAAGTCGTACCCATATAGACTTGTGGTTGTACGGTAGTGCTCGGTCCATGGTAACACACGCTTCGGTCCATAATTGACTAGGGCGGAACATTCACATACCAAGGTCTCGTGCTTTCTGCACCCACCAAACATCCATCCGCCCTGGTCTAAACCATTTCCACTTTATTTTATTTAACTCACAGCAGCAACACCAATTGCCGCGATTTCACAAATAAGTTTAAACAACATTTGAAATGATTCCCATAATGGCACAATACCGAAACACTTAAGCTGGACTAAGCAGTTCTACTGTTCCATGCTAATCTACTGGATATCACCAAATAAAATAGCTAATATTAACTAGGGTGACAAAGGTTTGACATGACCAATACCAATGAGGGTATAACAAATTCTGGTATTTAACTATATTCTAAAACTATATTTAAAGTACATTGCATAAAAGTAAGCATGCATAATTTAAAACAATATAGGCATTTTGTAAATTTGGGGTCAATATGTTCAAGGAAGACTTGCCTTCGTTGCTTCCTGCTGGATCTACCTCTGACTGTTGATTTGCTTGAGCTTCGACTGCGTCGTCTACACGCGAAACGAGAGCAAATAAATAAAACAAATTTAAATAAAATTCAAAAATTAACAAGAATGGTACTGGAAGATATATCTTGAATTTAGATGAATTTCGAAATTTGAATCACTGGAATCGGAGCTCGAACGGAGAGAACGGGCTCCTGGAAGTTCCTTGGATCAGAAAATCAGAAAAATCAGAGAGCTGACACGTGTCACTCTGTGATTGGCTGGACTTTTAGGATTTCTGGAAAATTGGAAAAAAAGAAAAAGAAATGCCACTGACATGTGGGACCCACGAGTCCCACGAGTCAGTGGCTCGGTCCACGGAGAACCGAGAGCACCGAGGAGAGGAGATGCCAACGTGGCGGACCACGCTGACGTGGCGGCCGACGCGGGGCTGAGGTGGTGGCCGACGTGGGGCTGAGGTGGTGGCCGACGTGGGCTTGCCACGGGTCGCGCATCCAGTGGCCCGATCAGATCGGACGGTAGGGACGCGGGGCGTGGGCGGCTGCGATGTGGAGTGATCTGGGGCGTTGGCGCAAGATCGGACGACCACGAACCGACGAACCAAATCGACGACGAGGCGGCGGTGATATTCCGCCGGAGCCGAGGAAGATGACACGCTCGATGGCGGTTTTGTACCGGATCGAGCACGGGGAGTAGGGCAAAAGGGAGAGGGAGTCGCGGGGATCTTGATGCGACCAAAAGAAGCGGCGGAGGCTCACCGGCGAGGGAGAAAACGGCGGCGGAGAAGACCTCGGGACGGCGGAGGAACTTCGGTGAGCGATATCTCCGCGACGGAGGCTACTCGGGCGGTGAGGCTTGAGGCGGCGGGTGCGGCGCGAGGAGGCGAACCTCGGGCTGGGTGCGGCGGCGGCTTAAATAGCTCGGGAGGCGTACAAATTCGAAACCGAGGTGGCGGCGGAATTGACGCGTTAGGGTTTCAAAGGCGTGGCGGCGGGCGCGAAGCGACGTGGTCGCATCGCAGCCAAGACACATCGCACGACGGCGGCCGCGCGAATGGGCCGGCCGGCATGGTGGGCGAACGCGCTGGCGGCCGAGAGGGGAAGATGGGTCGGACCGAGCGGGGAATAGGAACGGGCCGCGGAAGGATTTGGCCCGCAGAGGGTTTTGGAAATAAAAACCTTTTTCGAATTAAGGAAATTCTAGAAATTCAAATAAAAGCAAATAAATTCAAATAAATAGCGAATAAATTCAGAAAAATCTCCAAAAATACAAAAAAATTCCTTTCATAAATATAAAATTCAAATTAAGCCAGAAAATTCCAGAGAATCTTTTGTTTGATGAATGGTTTAGTCAAATTAAATCCTTTCATAAATATAAAATTTAAATTAAGCTGAAATTAATTCAAGAAAAATGCAAATGGTTCATTTTCAAATTTAAACATTCTAAAACTCAAATTTTGGAAGGTTACATCGGCTCTCTAGTGACCAGTGCATCCCGATCGGCGCACACCTTCCACCGTCGACGCCTTCCACGCGGATTCCGCACCTTCCACCGATAGCTGCCTTCCGCCTCCACCAGCCTGCGCTCAAGCCAGTCGCCTCCTTCGGTCGGAGACACTGATGCGCCTTAGCGTGCCCGACCTCCACCTCGACGTGACGCTCGCCTCGCTTTGTCGGGCTTCACGCATTGAAGTTCGCCACGGCTACCGAGCTCCCGCATGTTTTCTCTAAGGTTTGTTCTGACCGAGTACGTCGCCGGGTCAATGTTTTGTTTAAACATGAATCCAATCTAGTGGATTCAAGCTGGATTTAAGCGTTTCGGGAAAAATGTTGTTATCTTCATGTTCTTCGGGCACCGTCTCTATCACTCGCTACCTAGTTATTTTTGATGGTTTTAATTATCGAGACTAGGTTCACCATAATCGTCTTCATATGCGTGGTCAGCGTCTGTGGGAGTTTCTTTCCAGCGAGCTATCATGTCTGCCTCATCCTGCTCCCCCTGCCACGCCTGTTATTCTCAAGGAGACCAATGATGCTGCTCAACAAAAGGCCTCTGATGACTATGTTGATGTTGTGGAGTCTTTTCAGACTCAATTTACTGCATATAAGATATGGATTGATGAAGATGCTCGTGCCTCTGCTATTTTGGTTGCTAGCATGGAGTTGCATCTCACTGGTGATATTCACTTTGTCTCGGCACAGTTAATGTGGGCACATCTTTGTGATCGCTATGAGCCTGCTGGTGATTCTTTGTACCTTACTATTGTGCGATAGGAGTAGTCACTACAGCAGGATGATTCTACCATGGATGAGTTCTATGCACAGCTGTCCTCTGTGTGGCGTCAGCTTGATTCTCTTGGACCGGAGGTTTGCCGCACTTGTTAGTGCTGTTAGCGTCAGCTCTATTATCTAGAGTGTTGTCGCATCTATGACTTCTTGACACGTCTTTGAGTTGAATTTGAGCAGATCGTGCCCAACTGCTTGCTTGCCACCCTCGTGTGACCCAGTTGGAGACCCTTGCAGTTATTCGTACTGAGGAGACCCGCCTTCGTGGTGCGGGTCTGCTGGTGTCTCCCTCAGCCTTGATGGTGCCTCGTGCTACTCCTCAGTGGCCCCTACTCTAGTGGAGGCTACTAGGGGTGGAGGGCTTCACTGCACCTACTGCGACAAGAATGGATATATGGAGTAGTTTTGTTACCGAAAGAAGAAAGATCTTGCTCGTTGAGGTGGATGTCCTTCTAAGGGCACTGGACTCTTGAGCGCCTCTCCTTAGCGGACCTCTGCTAGTTCTGACTCCACTCAGGAAATTCTTACACTATTACATCGCATGGCTGCTTCTACACCGACAAGTTCTGCTGGTTCTGCTACTCAATCTTCCAGTGAGAGACCACCTTCCTCCTGATCAGGTATCACACCGTGGATTCTTGACTCTGGAGCTTCTTTTCATATGACACCTGATCCCATGAGTCTCGATTCCATTAGTCCTCTTGCTACTCCTATCATTGTGCATACTGCAGATGCGACACTCTTTTGTCTTCCTCTTTTCATGTTCCTATTGTTTCTCATGTTTCCAAACTAATTATGCAGCTTATATCCGCTAGCCAGCTCACTGATCATGGCTGTCGTGTTATCCTTGATTCTGACTCTTGCTGTGTTCAGGATCGTCGCACAGAGTCTTTGGTTGGTACTGGCCCTTACCGTCGTGACTCTCAGTGTCTCTGCGAGCTTAACTAGCTTCGTCTTCCTTGCACTGTCTCTGCCAGTCTCAGTCTCCTCCACTGCTTCCACCTCCATTGTATCCTCTACTGGGTCGTTTGCTTAGTGGCATCACCGTTTAGGATATCTTTGTGGGTCACGTTTGTATTCTTTAGTTCGTCGTGGCCTTTTAGGATCTATGTCTAGTAATACCTCTTTAGATTATATGGGTTGTAAGTTGGTAAACAGCTAAACTCTCCTATCCTTCTAGTAAGTGTATCCCAGTATCCCTTTGATCTTGTTCATTCTGATGTTTGGGGTCTGACTCCTTTTGTTTCAAAAGGGGGGGTCATAAATATTATATTTTTTTATAGATGATTTTTCTCACCACACCTGGATATACTTTTTGTCTTCTTGTAATGAGGTTTTATCCATCTATAAGAATTTTTTCACCATGATTCGTACTTAATTTGATTCTCCTATTCGTGTTCTTCATTCTAACTCGACAGAAGAGTATTTGTCAGGAGTCCTTCATGTTTTTCTTGCTACTCAGGGCACTCTTTCTCAGTTTTCTTGTCCTGGTGCTTATATGGTGTTGCTGAGTGTAAGCATCGTCATCTTCTTGATACAGCTCATGCTATTTTACTTGCTTCCACTATTCCACCCCACTTCTGGGCTGAGGTTGTTTCCATTGCCACTTACTTGATTAATATTCAGCCTTCTTCTGCTTTTCAGGGTGGGATTCTAGTGGAGCATCTTTATGGCATGCCTCTTGATTATTCTAGTCTTTGCCTCTTTGGGTGTGTGTGCTATGTCCTCCTTGCACCTTGTGAATGCACCAAGCTGATCACTCAGTCTGTTGAGTGTGTTTTTTTGGGCTATAGTGCTGAGCATATGGGATATCGTTGTTGGGATCCTGTTTGATGAGTCTCGTCCCTTCTACCCTCGTCCTTCTTCCACTTCAGCATCTCTTGTTGAGCCACTTCCTTTCATAAATTTTTCTGATAATCCAGTTGTCACTTTTCCTTCTCCACAGTTGGCATCCCCTTCTTCGCTGACTTCTCCACAGGAATCTTCACCTCCGGTGTCTCCTCTAGATGTTTCTTTTGACATTGTTCCTTCTTATCCTCTATACTACACTCGTCCGCGGGTTGAGAATTCTTCTGGTGTACCATCTTCTTTTGATGTGTCGTCTTCTCCTGTTGACTCACCTTCTTCAGTGCCTCCTCCTCACTACGCTCTTCATGATCATTAGCCTGTTCGACCTCCTAAGCGCCTTGGCTTTGCTGGTACAATTCTTATCGAGTTAACTTCTTACCGCGATGCTGCTATTCATCAAGTATGACAGCATGCGATGGTAGAGGAGCTTGTTGCCCTTGAGTGCACTGGAACATGAGATCTTGTGCCTCTTCCTCCACGTGTCCGTCCCATTACATGCAAGTGGGTATATAAGGTTAAGACTAGCTCTGATGGTTCTCTTGAGTGCTACATGGCTCATCTTGTGGCACATGGTTTTCAGCAGGAGCATGGTCGTGATTATGATGAGACTTGCTCCTGTGGCTCATATGACCACTGTTCTCACTCTTCTTATTATGGCTTCTGTTCGTAAGTAGTCTATCTCTCATCTTGATATCAAGAATGCCTTTCTTAATGGTGAGTTATGTGAGGAGGTCTTTATGCAACCACCACCGGGGTATTCTGTTCCTGAGGGTATGGTTTGTCGGCTTCGTTGCTCTGTGGGCTCAAGCAAGCTCCTCGTGCCTGGTTTGAGCGTTTTTCTTCTATAGTCACTGCTGCTGGTTTTTCTGCTAGTGCTCATGATCCTGCGCTTTTTGTTCACACTTCACCTCATGGACGGACTCTTCGTCTTCTATATGCTGACATGATCATTACTGGAGATGATTCTTAGTATATTGCCATTGTGAAGGCACATCTCAGTGAGCAGTTTCTCATGTCTGATCTGGGTCCTCTTCGCTACTTTCTTGGGATTGAGGTCTCTTCTACGCCTGAGGACTTCTTTCTATCCCAAGAGAAGTATATTCATGATCTTCTTGATTGTACTTCTCTCACTGATCAGCGCACAACTGAGACTCCTATGGACCTCAATGTTCACCTTCGACCTACTAATGGTGAACCTCTTGAGGATTCTACTCGCTATCACCATCTTGCTGGTAGTCTTGTTTACCTTGGTGTCACTCGTCCTGATATTTCATATCTAGTCCATATCTTGAGTCAGTTTGTTTCTGCTCCCACTGAGCTCCACTATAGTCATCTTCTTCGTGTTCTATGATATCTTCGTGGAACTATCTCTTACCGTCTTTTCTTTCCTTGCTCTAACTCCTTTTAGCTCCAGACATACTCCGATGCTACTTGGGCTAGTGATTACTCTGATCGTTGGTCTCTTTCTGCTTATTGTGTTTTTCTTGGTGGTTCTCTCATTACTTGGAAGACTAAAAAGCAAACATCAGTTTCTCGTTCAAGTTTTGAGGCTGAGTTGCGAGCTATAGCTCTTTTGACATCAGAGGTTACTTGGCTACCGAGGCTACTTGAGGATTTTTGGTGTTTCTGTTTCTACACCTACTCCTTTTTTATCTGATAGTACAGTTGTTATTACCATTGCTCGAGATCTAGTAAAGCATGAGCTCACCAAGCATATTGGTGTTGATGCTTCGTACATACGGTCACAGGTAAAGGTCCAGGTTGTGGCTTTTTAGTATGTGCCTTCAGAGCTTCAATTGGCAGACTTCTTCACGAAGACACAGACTAAATCTCAGTACAACTTTTATCTTTCCAAACTCAATATTGTTAACCCACCATGAGATTGAGGGGGTGTTAGACGGTATCCTAGTTGCCCTATATAAGAGATTGCTAGTTGTCTTGTATAGATATTGATAGCCTTGTATAAATATTGCCTTATATAGGCTTTCCTTCTACACCCTCATGTACATTTATATATATTGGCTCATTGGCCTCATGTTCAATACAAGTGCTATTCATAACAGCTATAAGTGCATAAGAGGACCCTCTTACTCAATCATCTTTTGTAAATGCAAATTTTAGAATTTTAATGCACACAAAGTGGTTTAGAGAGCTTATCCTAGCAAAGCACATCCTTGACTGGGAGCCATCAACAAAGGCTTTCTAGACTTCACTCTCTTCCACTTTTTTGTTTTCATTTGCATTTTTAATTCTAATTGACTTATGCCATAATCGACCATCTCAAGCAAAACGCTTAAAAGAGTGATATTGGTCATACACAATACATTCCAAGTTCATCCCAAGGAAATGAGAAGTAGTCTCGTGAATGTAGAGTGTTGAGATCAATTTTAGCGCACACGTCAATCCTTGATCTTTTTAGCATTTAGATTCATGAACAAAATGAGGATCCTAGTATGAATTAATATAGCTAACCCAAGTTTCTCTAGGGACTCTAGTAGAAACCCAAGATTTCAAAAAACATGTCATAAGCATCTAGTGAGGAAATATAGTAAGTAAAAGCTACAAGTTTTATTAAGTTTTCATTAAGGCTTAATTTTGATTTTCAGCAAGTTTAGCATGGTGAATACAAATTTAGACATGACTAAACTACCACTGATCCTCTAAAAAGTAGCAAGGTACATATCATGAATGTGAATTCAATTGCATAATATATATGCAATGCATGATGAACAATTTCTTGAAACTTCCCCTAAGCAAGTGAATAATTTTAAGCACGAATCTGGTTCAAGTTGAGTTATTAGCAGAATTAGCTTAGAAAGAGACAAATGAACTCCACTGAAAGAAAAAAAATAGAATGAGAAGAGGAAGCCGAGAAACCGACCGCTAGGTGATCTAAGAGCATAGAAAAGGTGGTAAAGAACACTAGCTCAGACTCGCCGCTCTTATCTTTCCCATATGACTTACATAGGAAAGCTGACTCTACAACTCGAACTAAGGAGTACACACAGACCCTATCTACCCAGGGGACCCAACACATGCTAGACCTACAAGACTATGAGGTAACACAACCTAGAGAGAAGAGACAGCTAATAGAGCATGATAGCAACCTATAGCATAAGATGAGAGGTCCATGAAGAAGCATGCCGGAAGTCTAACTGAAGTGAGCTCAACTTTCTAGCACAAACCCTAAATGCACCCAGAAAATGCAATCAAAAAGGAAATACTAGAATAGAATATAATACATAATATACAATACTAGCTCCCCCTCAAGATATACCGTATGGGCTCATAACTTCAAGCTCTCCTCTTAAGGTCACAAACCTAGAGCTATTCAAAGGCTTGGTAAAGATATCAGCCAACTAGTGGTCACTTTCCATAAACTGGAGCACTATATTACCCTTCTCTACATGTTCTAAGAAAATGATATATGTTATCAATGTGCTTGGTCCTCGAATGTTGCACTGGGTTCTTGGCAAATATGAATGGCTGAAGTGTTATCATAGAAAAATGGAACAATATCAAAGTCTAACCCAAAGTCTCATTGGGTCGATCTCATCCATAGCACCTAGCTACAGCAACATACTTGGCCTCTGCGGTGGACTGTGCAACTCCAGACTGCTTCCTAGATGATCAAGAAATAAGAGAAGTGCCAATAAATTAGCAAGTGCCAGAAGTGATCTTCCTATCTATCCTATAGCCAGCAAAGTCAGCGTCGGAAAAGGCTCGAAGGGACAGACAAGAAGAGGATGATTACTAGATACCATAGTCAATGGTAGCTCGAAGGTACATGAAGATGTGCTTCACCGTCTGGCAATGAGAGGCGCGAGGAGAAGCCTGAAATCAAGCACACATACGCACAGAAAAGTTTATATCCGGCCTCAAGGCAATGAAGTACAAGAGAGAGCCAATCATGCTCCCGAACTCCTTCTGATCAACTGGCTCACCATCCTCATCAGGCTTGAGGACATTAGTGGTGGCTATAGGAGTCATCACCGGCTTCCCGTCAGACATGTCGAAGTGCCTCAGATCTCGAGTATACTTGCGTTGATGCAATAAAATAACCTCCCGAGTCTACTTGATCTAGAGCCGAGGAAGTAGCTTAACTCGGCCATCCTAGTCATCTCAAACTCAGTGCTCATCACATCTGAGAACTAAGTAACGAGAGATTGTGAGGAGCCATCGAAAATGATGTCATCGACATAGATCTGGACCAGAAGAAAGTCCGAGTCTAAATGTCTGACGAACAAGGTCTTGTCCACTTTACCCATCTCAAAACCATGACTCAAGAGGTAGGATTTAAACCACTTATACCAAGCTCAAGAAGCCTGCTTAAGTCCATACAAATCTTTAGAAAGCTTGAAGACATAGTTTGGGTGCTTGGGGTTCTCGAATCCTGGAGGCTGTCTGACATAAATCTCCTCAATGAAACCATTGGGGAATGACATCCATTTGATAAAGCTTGAAGCCCTTGGATGTCACAGATGCGAGTAGGATCCTAATGGCCTCTAGTTTGGCTACAGGGGTGAAAGTCTCCTCAAAGTCAAGACAATCAACCTGAGAGAAACCCTGAGCAACTAGCCTAGCCTTGTTCTTGATGACTACCCTATCCTTACTCTACTTATTTTTGAACACCCACTTGGTCCCAATGATATTATGACTAGATGGGAGCTTAATAAGCTATCATACCTTATTCCTCTCGAAGTTCTCAAGTTTCTCATGCATAGCATTAATCCAAGACTAATTAGATAATTCATGACAGACATCCTTTGACTCAAAGGAGGTAACAAAGGTAGAGTGGAGGTGGAAGATAGAAAGACATGTCTTTGAGCGTGTGACCCGCTCAAATAAATCATCGATCGTCTGATCAGGCGGATGACATCTTTGAATGTGATGAGGAGGTGTAGAAGCAAAAGTGGCCTCTACTTCACGCACAGGAGAGGTAGGAATAGAGCCATTAGCTGCAGAAGAGTTAGAGGGTATGGGCTGGTCTCCCTGGGGTGCTATGGTAGAAGCAGGAGACACCTCAGGTGCAGAGGGGACTGGATCAGGTATGAAACTATCAACTCCATCATCCACATCATCTAAAAAGATGGTCTTGGAGAGAGGAAAAGTGCTAGAAATATCTGGTCTAGTCCCTTAACTAGCATCATCAAAGGTCACCTCACAGGTCACTCATCCTACTTGCCTCATAGTTCCAGACCCTATAGCTACGAGAAGAAGTCAAGTAACCCAGAAAGATCCCATCAGAAGAATGTAACTCAAACTTATCTAGGTTCCCATACTTCAGAAAGAAGCAGTTGCATCCAAACACATGAAAATGAGTAACACTTGGCTTTCGTCCATATGTCAACTCATAAGAAGTACAATACAAATGTGCTCTCAAGAAAACTCGGTTGGACACATGGCAAGCAGTAGATATAACCTCAGTCCAAAACTTCCTACGAGTATTGTACTCATCTAACATCGTCCTGGCCATCTCGACCAAGGTCCTATTCTTCCTCTCCACTACGCCATTCTGCTGAGGGATGTATGGAGAAGAGAACTGATGCTCTAACCTCTCATAGAAGATACCAAAGGAGTTCTTGAACTATGTACCATTGTCACTGCGGATCATTCGTAAGGCACCTAGAAGTTCAATAGACATCTTATGGACCAAATCCCTGAAATGGGTAAAAGACTCAACCTTTGAGGCTATAAAAACACCCAAGAATACCTCAAAAATCATCGATAATGACAAGAATGTACCACTTCTCACCCGCTGACTGCACTCTAGCTGGACCAATAGTTCCATGTGTAAGATTTGTCCCAGTGCATCAGTCATCACCATTGTGACTAAGGGATAAGAAGCAACAACCATCTTGCCATGTCGGCAACGAGAGCAAACTTGATATTTCACCATCTTGAGTTTAGGCAAACCACGAATGAGATCCTGGCTGCTAACTCAGGTCAAATGATCAAAGCCGATGTGACCAAGTCTCCTATACCAAAAGGAGAGATCACGAGACTCCGAAGCGATCAAACATCGAAGAGCATCTCCAGAAGAATCAGAAAAATCAGCAAGAAAGACTCTCCCAAATCTAGAAATCCCGCAAACCAACCCTCCAAATGAATCAAGAGTCCTACAAGCATTATGCTTAAAGCTCACCTCGAAATCGTCATCGGTAAGTTGAGAAATAGAAAGCAAATTGTATTGCAGCTTACTAAGAATGAACTTTTCATTAATACGTACAGTACCTTTAGTGATGACTCTACCTGATGAAGCATCCCCAAAGGTGATTAGCTCATCACTAGGAGCTCAAACTAGGCAAGAGAGCCAACAAGAGTCCGGTCATTTGGCGAGAGCAACCGAAGTCTACGATCCAAACCTCTCCCTTCCCAGCCCTACAAACCTGAATCAAAGAGAGCGAAATGCAGATGACTCAGTATTTGGGCAAATCAATGCAGATCTAGGAACCCAATACTGAGTCACATGACACGCAGTAGTAGCAATCAAAGGCTGAACTCTAGCATCTCTCTATGGTTCAACTCTCACAAATTCAGGATCTACTCCTGTAGGACATCTAGGAGCTGGTGCTGGGGTGGTCTGCTGGTGAACAAAGGCCGGGCCATCCTAGTAACGCTGCCCAAACCTTCTCTTGGAGGAAGCAAACTCACGCCGCTGATATCCACGAATATCAAGAGGAAGGTAAAAAGACTGATCACGAATAGTTCCATGACCGAAACTCGAATGAACAGTCTGAAAACCGAGTCCTGAACACTATCTAAAAATAGGAACCTGTCTATCCTATCTAGAAGATGTGTGTGCCTTACGAGTACTCAGAGTCTAGGGATAACCTTAAATACCCCTAAGGGTACGAACACGCTCACTTTTCGTATGTCATGTGTAGAGAACTATCTCTCCTCCTCCACTTCTACCCAAACCCCTACCACCACCATTGTTGCCTGAAAGACCATGTGGAGGTCTATCCTTGTGTGTGATGAGTAATTGACGAGTTTTGAGCTTGGTTTGATTTGAATTGAATTGGATTTGAAGCAATTTGAGTGTTGGGTGCTCTTCTTAGTGCTACTGGCCTAGGGGTAGTAGCACCGGACCATTGAGAGTAATTATGATCGATTAATGATTTTGGGATAATCATTGAATATCTTTGTGGGCATTGCTATGTGAAAGGTTTTTCCTTGTCTTTGATGGTTGCAGCATGCATGATGCTAGGTCATAGTGAGGCGGAGGATGACCGGACTAGGCGAGGAGCGCTGAGGTCCAGACGGTTGGGAGATCACCTAAGATGATCGGAGACAGAGTCCGGCATGTCAAGAAGACAAGGAAAGGAGATGATACTAGCAGATGCCGTGTGGATCAATGAGGGCCGCTTGATTGAGGTCTAGTTGATAGGTTAGCGGTCTAGGTAGTATGCTTTGAAAACTGCAAGAAAACCCAGATGTGTGTGGGTTTTGGGTTAGCCCTAGCATGGCTGTGTGTGTGGGTTAATCCTAGCCCTTAGATGAGTGCTCTAGAGTTGAGGGACTCATCCAAGGGTGGTAGGTGGCCCAAGAGTAGTATAAATAGGGGTGGAGGGGTAGCCTCCTCCCTAAGAAGGTTTTTGAGGTTTTTGAATGCTCCTTTGAGTTTTGCCCACATGAAAGTGAGGCTTTGTAACCTCTCCTTCCAGAAATGAAAGTTTTATCCATCCAACTCTGAATTTATTTTATGATTTACATTATGTCTTTACTTATGCAATTTAAATTCAGCATTTACTTTCCCGCAATTACATTCTCGCAATTTACTTTCACGCAATTTGGATTTGCCTCCCCTCCTTCTAAATGCTGTTGATCTTGGATGTTTTGAGTGTGTTCATATGGTTTTACATCTCTTTTGCACTCTTGTATTGAGTAGAGAACATCTTTTCTTTCAAGTTCCAACTTTGTTTAGAACTTGTTCTTTGCGCAGCATTTAGTATTTGATTTTTATAAAAATATAGAAAAATCCTTTTTATGTAATTCTTTTTGGAGGAGGTTCGGGACTCTGATATACACCTACATAAACATTTTGGAGTTCACTTGTTGCATCGTTTGGGCGCCATGAGGTGAAAACCGAGCCCCAAACTTTCTGCTCGAAGTTCTTGACTGACTGTGTTCTTCGATTTTTCCTGTTTTTTCTGTAAGGCTTTTTGAGGAGAAATTTGGTGGAGTTCTTCACGACTCTTCTTCTCATAGGGAGAAAGTTTCTCAAAATTTTGTGAGCTGCATAAACCCACCAACCTCCTGTTCAAATTGAGGACAATTTCTGAAAATTCTGCTTTTGCTTTTCTGAAAGTGACTTTTGTGATTTGAATTGATCTCCTTTCTAAAAGCAAGAGTTGGATTGATTCCTCTTTATCTTGGACACTAGACAAGCAGGATTGTGACTCAAAAATCCCCACATATTTTATGGTACTTATCCATGCAAGCTAGGGGTACACATAGTTGTCTAGATTTTCGGGTTTTTCACGATTTCCTTTGAGCGACCTTGTCGAGGTTTTTGTTGGACTATTTTGGGAAAAAATTATTTGCGACCATTCACCCCCCTCTGTTCGCCATCTCGATCCTTCAATTGGTATCAGAGCCGATTCTGCTCTTTCTAGATCTTGACCGGTCTCAAGAGCTATGGCGACGGACAAATATTCCACCAAGCCTCCCATCTTTAATGGAGTTGATTTTCCTTTTTGGAAGTCCCGGATGGAGTCATACATCATCGCCTGGGCTACCGATATGGCGTAAGGTGAAACTCCCGATGAGGTTCCTGCCGATGAAAATGTCACGCCATCAATATGGTCGACGTTGAGGCGAATGCTAAGGCAAGGAACATTCTCATACAGGTCTTAGCCATGTGAGTATGATAGGATTTCTCACCTTCGCTCCGCTCATGAGATTTGGGTAACCCTCGATGCTTAACATGAGGGCTCTACTCAAATCAAGACTGTGAGGTAGGGCCAGTTCAAGCGCGAGTACAACAAGTTTGATCAACGCGCTGGTGAGAGTCTCGACGAGTGTTTTGGTCGGTTTACAAAGATCTTGAGTGACCTCCGAGCAGTTGGTTGCATATACCCTAACTCGGACAATGCTCGGTATTTTTTGACCGCACTCGACCTTCGGGTTTGGGAGATGAAGGTGACCACTATCAAGGACACCACCGACTTATCGACTCTGACTCTTGACGGGCTTTATTCCCACCTCAAGACTCATGAGATTGATGTCGTCTCTCGGAAGACGAAATCTCAGTCGATGGCTTTGGTCACCGATCCCAATGGATCTTCTTCTGATTTTTCTGTCGGTCTCTCCCTCTCCACCCTTTGCGAACTAAGCGATGACCAACTGGAAAAATTTCCAGAAAATGAGCTTGCTCTTCTTGCTCACAAATTCTCTCATGCATACAAGAGGGTGAGAGAGAGGAAGAGAGGTGGCATGATCACCTGCTTCGAGTGTGGTGGCCCCAACCACATTCGGGCGAACTGTCCCAAGTTGGAGAAGGGCAAGAACGACGTTGGCGGTTCGGGAAAGAACGACTACACCGACAAGAACCACAACAAGAAGCCTCCAGTTCGTGAACTGGCGCACGAGAAGAAGTACCGCAACTTCTCCAAGAACAAGAAGCTCTTCCACCGCGTCCTCGTCGCGCTTGATGACATCAACATCTCCGACACGGAGACATGGAGCGACGAGGGCGAGGATGATCCGAAGAGAAGAAAGGCGACGACGACTTCTCCGGCATGTGCTTCATGGCCGACGTCAACGGTATCAGCGACTCCGAGCTGTACAGCGACACAGATGAGGTACCCTCCTATGACCAGCTCAATGAAGCTTTCTGCAAATTAGGAAGATTTTATGCTAGAGCTAGAGCTAGGTGTACGGAGCTTGAGAAGGAAGTAGGTACCTTGACTCAGGAGTTAACTTCACTTAGATCTTCTCCCTCCCGAGTCACTGATGACTGTACTTTGTGTGATGCTTTGCTTGTGGAGTTAGAGAATCTAAGGGCTATGCATGATAGTGTGTTGTCTGAACTAGATAGTCTTAGGTTGAAGAATGCTAGCAATGAATCTGTTGATACTCCTTCTGTAGATGCTAGTTTTCTTCATGCTCACTCTACTCCCCCTTGTGCTAATTGCCCTAAATTGCTTGCTGAAATTGATGCCATGAGCACTCACCTTAAGAAGCTTTCTTCTAGAAATGATGAACTTAAATTGCATGCTTCTAAGGACCCAAATACCATGTGAGGGTCAGAACAACTAAAACTTGACAATGATGCTTTGAATGTCAAGTGTGATCAACTTGCTAAGGACTTACTAGATAAGTCACAAGAAAGTTGCTTGCGATGTTCTATGATTGAGGGGGACTTGGATAAAATCCATGTCGAGCTTAGGAAGAAATTAGAAGACCAAGCCCATAGAATTAGAAATGCGCCTTATGCTTTTTGTGAGGCCCTCAAGATTGAGGCAGCCGTGCTGATGGAGAAAAATGCACATGCTGAGAGAGCTCATCTTTCTGGTTCTTCTTCTTCCCCCTGTTCTTCTTGTGCCTCTTTCTTTCGAGATTGCCAGTATCTTATGAGCTCTCTCGAGAAGTTTGTAGGAGGCAAGAAGAAGCTCAATCTTATTCTAGACCAATCCAAGATTAGTAGATTCAATCAAGGTCTAGGATTTGATCCCTTGGAGCACGCTCGGCGCATCCTCCCACCATTGTGCGCGGCTCCAAGAGTGGTGAGATTGTGGTAGCTTCCAGAGTGAGCACCACCATGTTTAGGTCTGCTAGGGTTGTCCATAGGACTTCCGACTGTATGGGTGTTACTCCTGCTGCTTCGCCTCTAGCAAGGCGGCACACATGCACCTTCAGTAAGAAGGATGGTCACCTAGTAGATTTCGCTCAGCGCACCAAGATCACTCGGCGTGAGCGTGTTGTCGCTCTTAGGGTATTCGTGGTCATCCCTGCACTTTGAGTGCTCCTAAGGTTCACACCGCTTCTAGACAAAGTTAGAGAGTCGCTGCTTTTGGGCAAGGTCCAGACTCGGTTTTCATGTCGGTTCTTCGAGTTTTAGTCTTAGAGCTGTTCGTAGTCGATCTTTCCGCGCCTTTTGATATTCCTCGCTTTTCCCATCGAGGTAGATATCGTGGCGTGAGGTGTTTCTCCGGTAGGAGATTTAGGAAGCCTCATTGGGATGGTCTGACTTTTGCACCACGGCGGCTAACCTAGCCCAGCTCCTAGATCATCTACTAGAGTTGCTCCGATCATGTTAAGGTTAACGGCAAAGAGACACTCAAGTCCGTCTTCTTACGTGGTCGGTACTGAGGCGCCGTGTGGTTCAAGATTGGGTTCCCAAGTCTTCACTCTATCCCAAGATCGAGTCATCTTTCTCTCTTGTGTCTTGATCAGTTAAATCGGATGGGGAAGGGAGATGTTTGGATTGTCGACTCCGGTTGTTCTCGTCATATGACCGGAGATTCTCGATGGTTCTCTTCCCTAGTCCGAGCCCCCGGTGATGAGTTGATCACTTTCAGGGATGCTTCTTCAGGTAGAGTCATTGCTAAAGGTACCATCTGCATTAACCAAAATTTCATTCTTAAAGATGTTGCCTTAGTAAGTAAGTCGCAATACAATCGCTCTCTGCTTCTCACCTTATCGATGACTCTTTCGAGGTAAGCTTCAAGAGTAATGCCTGTGAGAATCCTTGATTCATCGGAGTGTTAGTTTATGGATTTCTATATTTGGGAGAGTCTTTCGTGCTGATTTTTCCGCTTCTTCCGAGACTCTCTTCGATGTTTGATTGCTTCGAGTCCCGTGATCTCTCCTTCCGCATAGGAGACTTGGTCACATTGGTTTTGATCATTTGACCCGAGTTAGCAGCCACGATCTCATTCGGGGTTTGCCCAAACTCAAGATGATCAAAGATTTAGTTTGCTCTCCTTGCCAACATGGCAAGATGGTTACTGCTTCTCATCCTCCAACATCCGTAGTGATGACTGATGCACCAGGACAGCTTTTACATATGGACACTGTTGGTCCAGCTAGAGTGCAGTCAGCAGGAGAGAAGTGGTATGTTCTTGTCATCGTTGATGATTTTTCTAGATACTCTTGGGTATTCTTAATGGCCTCGAAGGATGAGACTTTTTCTCACTTCAGGGTTTGGTCAAGAGGTTGTCTATTGAGCTCCTGTGTGCATTACGAGCTATACGCAGTGATAATGGCACTGAGTTCAAGAATTCCTACTTTGAGAGTTTTTGTGTGGAGTCTGGTTTAGAGCATCAGTTCTCTTCTCCCTACGCCCCTCAGCAGAATGGCGTAGTGGAAAGGAAGAACAGGACCCTGGTTGAGATGGCCAGGACGATGCTAGATGAGTATAGTACTCCTAGGAAGTTTTGGGCTGAGGCTATAGCTACTGCTTGCCATATTTCTAATCGCGTGTTTTTGAGAGCACATTTGCATCGCACTCCTTATGAGTTGTGGTATGGGCGAAAGCTCAGTGTGTCTCATTTTCGCGTTTTCGGTTGTAAGTGTTTCATCTTGAAGTCTGGTAACCTAGATAAGTTTGAGTCTCGCTCTTCTGATGGTATCTTTCTAGGTTACTCAACTTCTTCTTGTAGCTATATGGTCTGGAGTGTTGATGCGCATAGGATCATAGAGACCTGTAATGTGACCTTTGATGAGGCTAGCCTAGGAGCTAGACCTGATGTTTCAGACTCTTCTTATCCCTCCGAGACCATCTTTGTAGAAGATGTGGGTGATGGAGATGATGGTGTTCCACCGGATCCAGTCCCCTCTACACCTGAGGTGCCTCCTGTTTCCTTTTCTGCACCTCAGGGAGACCAGCTTTTGCCTTCCGACTCTCCTTCAGCGAGTGGCTCTGTTCCTACCTCTTTTGTTCAAGAGGTAGAGGCCACTTCTGCTTCTAGTCCTCCCCGACATATCCAGAAAGCTCATCCACCTGATCAAATCATTGGTGATCTGTTTGAGCGGGTCACTCGCTCAAAATCAGGTTTGTCCAGTTTCCGCCTCCACTCTGCCTTCGTTGCCTCCTTTGAGCCGAAGGATGTTTCTCATGCATTATCCAATGAGTCGTGGATTAATGCTATGCATGAGGATCTTTAGAACTTTGAGAGGAACAAGGTATGGCAGCTTGTCGAGCCCCCGTATGGTCATAATGTCATTGGGACCAAGTGGGTGTTCAAAAACAAGAAGAGTGAGGATGGGGTTGTAGTTAGAAATAAGGCTAGACTAGTTGCACAGGGCTTTTCTCAGGTTGAGGGTCTTGACTTTGAGGAGACCTTTACCCCTGTAGCTAGGCTAGAGGCTATCCGAATCCTGCTTGCATTTTCTGCATCCAAAGGCTTCAAGTTTTATCAAATGGATGTCAAGAGTGCATTCCTCAATGGCTATATTGAGGAAGAGGTTTATGCCAAGCAACCTCCAGGATTCGAGAACCCCAAGTTTTCGAGTCATGTATACAAGCTTTCCAAAGCTCTATGTGGACTCAAGCAGGCCCCCAGAGCATGGTATGAGAGGCTCAAGTCTTATCTTCACAGCCATGACTTTAAAATGGGCATAGTAGACAAAACTCTGTTCAACAGACACCATGAGTCTCATTTTCTTCTTGTCCAGATTTATGTGGACGATATCATTTTTGGTGGCTCCTCTCATTCTCTTGTCTCTCAGTTTTCTGATGTGATGGGTACAGAGTTTGAGATGAGTATGATGGACGAGTTGAGCTACTTCCTTGGCTTCCAGATCAAGCCGACTCGAGAGGGCACTTTCTTGCATCAAGGCAAGTGCACCCGGGACCTCCTGAGGCGCTTTGACATGTCTGACAGGAAGCTGGTGTTAACTCCTATGGCCACCACCGCAGTCCTCGAGCCTGATGAGGATGGTGAGCCTGCTGATCAAAAGGAGTTTCATAGCATGATTGGCTCCCTCTTGTATCTCATCGCTCGAGGCGGACATACATTTCATTTGTGTGTGCATGCGCTCGATTTCAAGCTTCTCCTCGCGCCTCTGACCGCCAGGCGGTCAAGCGCATCTTCAGGTACCTTCGTGCTACCACTGATTATGGTATTTGGTACTTTTCCTCCTCTTGTCTATCTCTTAGAGCGTTTTTTGATGCTGACTTTGCTGGCTGTAGGATAGATAGGAATAGCACTTCTGGCACTTACCAATTCATTGGCACTTCTCTTGTTTCTTGGTCATCTAGGAAGCAGTCTGGGGTTGCACAGTCCACCACTGAGGTCGAGTATGTTGCTGCAGCCAGTTGCTATAGCCAGGTTCTCTGGATGAGATCGACCTTGTGAGACTTTGGGGGTTAGATATACAGTGTGTGCCACTTTTCTGTGACAACACTTCTGCTATTTGCATTGCTAAAAGCCCAGTGCAGCATTCCCAGACCAAACACATTGATATTAGATATCACTTCCTTAGAGACCATGTAGAGAAGGGGGATATCGTGCTTCAGTTTGTAGAGAGTGACCTTCAGTTAGCCGATATCTTCACCAAGCCTTTGGATAGCTCCAGGTTTGTTGCCCTGAGGAGTGAGCTTGGGGTCGTGTGCCCTTACAGCCTTCTGTGGGGGGAGCTCGCTTGTATATTATGTATTATATTATTTTTCTTCCGGTTCTTCTTTCTTTTGTTTTGTTCTGGGTGCTATGGGTTTTTCTCTTTAGAGTTATAAGTTCACTTCACCTAGACTTCTGGCATGCTTCGGCATGGACCTCTCATCTTATGCTTCAGGATGCTATTCTTTTCTTCTTCTTGGTTGAGCTCACTCACAGACTTATAGGTCTAGCAGGTGTTGGGCCTCCTGGGTAGACAGGGTCTGTGTTTGCTCCTGTGTTGGAGTTCAAGAGTTAGCTGTCCTTTGTCAGTCATTGGGGAAGATGAGAGCGAGTTTGAGCCTAGTGTTCTCTGCTATCTTTTCTAAACTCTATAGCCTTTCAGTTTGCAGTTTTTCAATCTTTCTCTCCTCTTTTTTGAGTTTTTGGCTTCAATTGAGTTCATTTGGTTTCTTCTATGCCTAACTCTGCTAATAACTCAATTTGTGCTTAAAATTGACTCACATGTTGAGGGGGAGTTTGAAAATCTGTTCATGCATTGCATATAGGCTACATTTTCTTTTGTTTTATGAGCTTTGTCTATTATGCAATTGATTCAATCTTCATGTAATGCACCTTGCTACATCTTTGAAGAAAATCACTAACTTAGGTCTATCCAAGTTCATCTATCATACTAAGCTTGTTAAAATCTGAAAATTGAAAATCTTAAATGAAAAACATGTTGCTTTTTCTTGTTAAGTTTCTTCTCTAGAGGTTTTTACCATGAATTGTGAATTTATGGAGTTCTCTAGAGTCCCTATAACAACTTGGGTGAAACTTGCTTGATCCATATTTTAGTCCTTCAAAATTGCTTATATGTGCTAAATTAAGAAAAATTTGACTCTCTTTTGTGCAAAATTGAACTCAACACTATATATTCTCGAGACTGCCTCCCATTGCACTTGGGATGAACTTGGAATATATCGTGTATGACCAAGATCATTCTCTTAAGAGTTACTCTTGGGGTGATCGAACATGGCTTGAGTCAATCATTAAGAAATGCAAATAACAAAAACATAAGTGGGTAAAGAATGCAAATAATGTCAAACATTTGCACCCCGCTATATCTTTCAAAATATAAAAGAAGAAGAATTTGCATGAATTGAAAAACGAGCTTGAAGGACTCTATATGCACTTCAAGATTCCCCAAAGTGTTGAGTAGGTTGAACTCTAGGTTTTCCATTTGATCCTATGAGTGGTGTTTGCTTCTAGCTTTGAAACTTTTGCTAAGTTTTGCACTTGTTCAAATCTTGCTAAAATAAAATCTTGTAAACAAAGCTTGTGAGCAAAATGAATTTGTTCTTGGAGACATCCTAGTTCAGTCATTTTCTAAATTGACTAGCTTGGTGTCATATCTTGCATTTATGATCACTTGGATAATTCTCAAAACTCACTTAGGATGCATTTCATGCATACATATATAAAGGGGGAGAAAATAAAAAAATTTTGATGCCTATATTGCCGAAAGGGGGAGAAAATGTAGAAAAGGCATCTTCAAAGGAAAAATGTTAATCCACTTTGGTTCTTATGATCTTTGTGACAATTGCAAATTTTTATGATCATAAGCATATTCGAGTGTTCCTTGTGAGTTTTATTGGATCTTTTAGAGCTTTTGTTGAAAACTTGCTCTATCTAAAGTTTAGCTCTACAATCCCTTTTCTGCCAACTTGGTCATGATCTTATTTTCTTATTCTGGATCAAGTTTGGCTTTGCATTCAAATTATTTTCTTCTCTCTTATTCAAACTCAAAACTTATGCCTTTTCATGTGTTTGTCAATATACTCATCAAGGGGGAGATTGAAAGACCATGTGGAGGTCTATCCTTGTGTGTGATGAGTAATTGACGAGTTTTGAGCTTGGTTTGATTTGAATTGAATTGGATTTGAAGCAATTTGAGTGTTGGGTGCTCTTCTTAGTGCTACCGGCCTAGGGGTAGTAGCACCGGACCATTGAGAGCAATTATGATCGATTAATGATTTTGGGATAATCATTGAATATCTTCGTGGGCATTGCTATGTGAAAGGTTTTTCCTTGTCTTTGATGGTTGCAGGGCGACGGTGCTAGGTCATGGTGAGGCGGAGGATGACCTGGACTAGGCGAGGAGCGTCGGAGGTCTAGATGGTTGGGAGATCGCTGGAAGATGATCGGAGACGGAGTCCGGGCATGTCAAGAAGACAAGGAAAGGAGATGATACTAGCTAGATGCCGCGTGGATCAATGAGGGCCGTCGGATTGAGGTCTAGTTGATAGGTTAGCGGGTCTAGGTAGTATGCTTTGAAAACCGTGCAAGAAAACCCGGTATGTGTGTGGGTTTTGGGTTAGCCCTTGCATGGCTGTGTGTGTGTGGGTTAATCCTAGCCCTTAGATGAGTGCTCTAGGGTTGAGGGACTCATCCAAGGGTGGTAGGTGGCCCAAGAGTAGTATAAATAGGGGTGGAGGGGTAGCCTCCTCCCTAAGAAGGTTTTTGAGGTTTTTGAATGCTCCTTTGAGCTTTGCCCACATGAAAGTGAGGCTTTGTAACCTCTCCTTCTAGAAATGAAAGTTTTATCCATCCAACTCTGAATTTATTTTCTGCATTTACATTATGTCTTTACTTTACGCAATTTAAATTCAGCATTTACTCTCCCGCAATTACATTCTCGCAATTTACTTTCACGCAATTTGGATTTGCCTCCCCTCTTTCTAAATGCTATTTATCTTGGATGTTTTGAGTGTGTTCATATGGTTTTACATCTCTTTTGCACTCTTGGATTGTGTAGAGAACATCTTTTCTTTCAAGTTTTAACTTTGTTCAGAACTTGTTCTTTGTGCAGCATTTAGTATTTGATTTTTATAAAAATCTATAAAAATCCTTTTTAAGTTATTCTTGTTGGAGGAGGTGCGGGACTCTGATATCCACCTACGGAAAAATTTTGAGTTGACTTGTTGCACCGTTTGGGCGCCATGAGGTGAAAACCGAGCCCCAAACTTTCTGCTCGAAGTTCTTGACTAACTGTGTTCTTCGATTTTTCCTGTTTTTTCTGTAAGGCTTTTTTAGGATAAATTTGGTGGAGTTCTTCATGACTCTTCTTCTCATAGGGAGAAAAATTCTCAAAATTTTGTGAGCTGCAGAAACCCACCAACCTCCTGTTCAAATTGAAGGACAATTTTTGGAAATTCTGCTTTTGCTTTTCTGAAAGTTACCTTTTTTATTTGAATTGATCTCCTTTCTAAAAGCAAGAGTTGGATTGATTCCTCTTTATCTTGGACACTAGACAACTAGGATTGTGACTCAAAAATCCCCACATATTTTATGGTACTTATCCATGCAAGCTAGGAGTACACATAGTTGTCTAATTTTTCGGGTTTTTCACGATTTCCTTTGAGCGATCTTGTCGAGGTTTTTGTTAGAGTATTTTGGGAAAAATTTATTTGCGACCATTCACCCCCCTCTGTTCGCCATCTCGATCCTTCACTGCCTCTGGTGGAGCCTTGCCGATCCATCACTTTGTTGCGTTTCCACCGGTGACAACCATGTCACGCCATGTTATAGGTTCTTGCCTTCCTTGTAATACATGTCTCAAAATTTGCACGTATACATAACACCTCATGTACACTTTTGTCCCGCTTCGTGTAAAACGGTTAATTCGGAGGTGCTATGTTTGACAAATAATGTGAGACTAATCACACCAACACTCTATATGGGTCACATGGGCCTTCACACTAACGGCCAGGATAATACGTTCGTGTCCCCTCAAGCTGAGATGCCCTCATCGCCAAGATCGAGCCCGTCGTCTTCTTCGCAATAGTGCACCGTCGTCACTGCCGGTTAGCCCCTAGTGTCTTAGACCTCATCATCTCCTTCTCATGTCACATTCTACCCCGTGCTCAAGGATCCTCTAATGCGCCCGAAATGTCACATTATTTCTGTATAGTTATTGCATTAATTCACATATTTTATTTTTTATTGCTCAGGTTATCTTTAATTAATTGGCAAACTCACAAAATATTTGTTAGTTGATGTTATCTGCGGGGTCTGAAGGGGAAATCACACCCTTTTAGGAGTGGACATGGAAATTACACATCACGATCGAGGAAGGAAACCCAACTTGGATCACCGGGAACCGATCGTCCATCACATAAAACGGGAAGTGGTACGGTCCCTGTCGTCCTTACCACCCTCCCACAAGATTGTCATGTCAAATGGATCAGCTATTTAAAGAGGTTGATTGCACCTACACAAGGGGAGGAGATAGGCAGTTAGGCACCCACCACACCATCATCTATGTCCAGAACACCATTCCCATTCCCACCATAGCTTCCACGGCAATTTATCCTCCATTCATCCATCCTTGTAATCATTCGTCCAATTGTGTAACTAGAATATCAGAAATATCTTCATCAATACATTTTTATTATTTTCATATCGTTGTCATTATGTTCTTCGTTATTCATCTATTGTCCTTGGTTCCCACAGCCTTGAGTGAGTAATTCCCCAAGAGCTAGGGGCTAAGGTAACCATGTAGCAGTAAGTAATCAAGGGATGATCTAACTTTCATGTATGCCTTTTGTGCTATCATTGCTATTAGTGTTTTTGTGTCTTTCCTCGATTCTAGGGCTTGATGGGCACCGATGCTCCATAGGTCGGTGCAAGCGATGACAACAACTGATGGTGAACGAAAGATTGTCTGGCAGCGTGGTTGACAATGAAAGCGGCAGAGTTTCAGATTTCAGAAGTGATCCATATGAGGAAGCATGGCATAACCAGGGCGCCTAATGCATTGGTTGGTCCAATTGTAAGTCGGTCTACGTGGTAACTCCTTAATTGTGAGCATGACGTGTAGTCGTATGCACATGAGCTCACAATTGATTCTCTCACACAATGTTTGTACAAGGGAGATGCATACAGGGTGTGCCGCCTACATGCACCCATGATTATCATAATTGATCATCTAATTATTTTATTTAAAACACTTTATTTAATCTATGACTATGACATGTATGTCCTGCCTATTATTAATAGTACTAGAAAATCGAGCACGGCGTGACACGCCGCTACCGTCGTTCCCCACACGAGCAAATTTGAGAAAACATGTGACTGTCGCTCTCTACGTGAGCAAATCGAGAAAATAAGCGAAACGGTTGAAAGAATATAATATGAAATTTCGCTGGAACAGAAGGCCCGCGTCGGGAAAAACGGAAAACAAAAAGCGCCGGGAAAAACGGAAAATAGAAGAAAAAAACATATATTTTTTTTCGAGAATGACCTAAACAAAATTTTGTTTTTTCGAAAAACGGCTTAAACGTGATGCTAAAAAAACGAAAAAATGACCTAAATGAAATGTATTTTCTTTTTCAGAAAAAAAGGATCTGAACGTATTTTTTTCCTAAAAAGGACCTAAACGTAATTTTGATTCTATAGAAAAGGACCCGAGCGCAAGCCCTAAAAACGCATAAAGGACCTAAGCGTAATATATATTCTTTTTCAGGAAAAAGAACCTAATCGTAATTTTTTCTGAAAAAAGATCAGAACGTATTTTTTTTTTCTAAAAAAGACCTAAACTTAAATATTTTTTCGGCTCTGCTCGCGGCTCGAGCCGAACCGCGAGCCGAGCGGGCTCGAAGGGACACGTGGACTAGCTCCCCATCCGTAAAGTCTTCTCGCTTTAGCAGAGGGGATTCCATCCTCCATAGTTCACAGTAAACCCAAGCCGACCCTATGGACCACTCTATAGACCAGGACGCACTCATTAGCACTAATATGTTAATTAAATAAAACCCAACAGAACATGTGGGGACAACCATCATATTCCAGGTGTCACCGTGTTCCCACAATAGTCCATGATTTCAGTTGTGCATAGAATAGTAAACTGCACAAGCTTCATTGATAAAATATTTTATTTATTGGCAAAAATACGGCATGATGGCCAGGTTTTACATAAGAGGGCTGTTATGCGATATTTGAACATTACAGAAGATCCAATAGAAACTCCACAGGTAATGTCTGAGCATAGGCGTGACCCTAACCGCAAGTTTTCTCGTACTCATCGCGTATCACTACAACAAAAAACCCTTTCTTGTCGGCTATCACTGCCGGTTTGGTTAGAACCGGCAAAGATAACACTATCACTGTCGGTTCATAAGCTAGACTGGCACAAATGCTCGATCAAAAAAGAACCGATAGTGATAGTGACTTATCACTGTCGGTTCTTAAGAAGAACCAACAGTAATACTATTACTGTTGGTTCTTCTTAAGAACCGGCAGTGATAACACTGTCAGTTTGTAAGAAGAACCGACAGTAATAATATCACTACTGGATTTTTGTAGAACCGGTAGTGATAATATTACCACTGCCGGTTCGGATTACGAATCGACAATGATAATAGTATCACTGCCGGTTCGGAATCCGCACCGAGAGTGATAATATTTTTGAAAAATCCTAACTTTTTGATACGGAGTCGGATGGAGACAAAATTTATATGAAAATTATAGCTCTCGATGAGATCTACAACTTTGTAGTTGACAACTTTTATTTGAAGTCATTTAGATGTCCAAATAATCGTTGAAACTTTCAGATATGAAGGGATAAAAGGTAAATATATCTTATAGTAGTTGAGATGTGTATGTTAGGTGAGATGGTAGGGGGGCTTTCGCACATAGCAAAGGCCTCAAGTTTGAATCCTGGCAACAGCACGCGCATGTATTTCGCGTGACTTGTAACTTGTGACGCGCTCGTGCGAATACAGGGTCCTCTAGGTGCAAATAAATTTTTTTTATTGTATCAAGTGTTTTTTGGATTTTTACTATCACTGCCGGTTCGCATACAAACCGATAGTGATAGTCGGACTATTACTGTCGACTAACCACTGCCGGTTCCAATATCCGGTAGTGATGCCAGTTTGAAACCGGTAGTGATCATATTTTCTGTAGTAGTGCATCTAAATAATTAACCAAGTGTGAGTACTTTTTGAACTCAGTTTATCACATAGAAAAATGCATATATAAAATGTAGGGATTTCAAAGGAATTGGAGCTCTAGGTTGTATTACTTAGCATATACTTATTTTGTCAAACAAAGATAGAGGTGGGCACTCGGGCCGGGCTCTTTTGGGCCGGCCCGAGGCACGACGTCACGGTCCGGCACGAAGTCCGATCCGGTACGAAGTGGGCCGTGTCGGGCCGGCACGACACTGTAGCACGGGCCGTGCTGGGCTCAAGAATCAGGCACGATGGGCGGCCCGGCACGGCACGACACTGTAGAATGGGCTATACTGGCCTGATGATCTAGGGTATGAGGAAGAAGCCTAGCATGAAGGTCACTGACTCACAGAGCATAACCATCATGGATGCACCAAGTAGCATGAACGTCACCCCTATCGCCGACACCTGAGAGAGACGGACAAAACAGAAGAGAGAGAGCTAAGAGAGATTGAGAGACGGTGCAAGAAGCTGCTCTCTCTCGCTCATCCCTCTCAATCTCTCTCAGCTCTCTCTCACCAGTCTTTCTCAATCTCCATCACAATCTGTCTCGTCTGTCTCGCTCACTCTTTTTCTTGCCCATTGTCCCCTCTCTCATCCGTATTGAGCACATCCTTCTCGCTCTATGGAACTGTTCGATAATAAATAAATTTTAGTTCTTTTTCTCATAATATTTGCATTCACTGCCTTAATTCTATGTATCTTCGGCTCCTTTCCTCTCGTTGCAATAGTGCAAATGGGTCGGGCTTGGGCCGGCACAGCACGAAGCAGGTACGAAGCACAAATGGGTCGTGCCTGGGCTCGCCGAAGACGAGCTGGGCCGACACGGCACGGCACGGCGAGCACGACGAGCCGTCGCGGCCCGGCACGGTTAAGACACGAAGCACGATAGACCCGTGCCGGGCCGGCCCGGCACGGCATGACGCCCACCTCTAAACAAAGAGCAAGTTTTAGCTTTCAAAGAAAAACGGCTTTTGAAAGGTTGTAATTAACATAGTGTAGTCATCAGAGATCAGAGATCAATAATCTTCGCTAATAACAATTCATCAATTCAAAATAACTACTTATGCGGGGGAGGCCAGTGAGTGGCACGGTCGTGGAGGCAAATGCCGACGCACGCGTGACGTGGCTGTCGAAGGCAGCACCGCGCACGTGAGGAGGCCGGCGACAGCTCGCGGAGGAAAGGCAAAGTCGGCAAGTAGGATGACCAATCCGACGACAACGATCGGCAGTTTACCAGCGGCAAGAGGGCCGGTGGTGGCTTGCAAAGGCAAGGCAATGTTGGCACGGGGCTCCATCAGGGCTGGCTCGTGGAGGCAAGGCAAGAACCGAGGACGATGAGCCAGCTCACGGAGGTGAGGCGACGGTGCAGTAGGGCGGCGGTTGCTGGGGGCAACAGCAGGGGAAAAACTATATGTGCCAAATAAACATCGCAAATGGTTGGAGCAACGTACCAGGTAGCATAACCGTGCGTTTTCATGCTAATAACGTGTTGAATATTGGGGGTCGCATTGCCGATGATCAAGTACTAGCAAACAAACAAGAAGAAGAATAACAAGGTGTAGTCCCGATGACTCAACTTTATTAATTGGAATTCTGTGTGTAAAAAATCAGCCCACCACCCCATTTTAAATAGGAGCATAGAGAGGTAGCCGAATAACTATCTAAAAGACCATGTGGATATTTACTCATATTTGTGATGAGTATTTGACCATATTTGAGTAAAGTATGCTTAGGTTTGAGTTTGATTTGAATTTGATTTCAAATTGAAATAATTTGAGTTGTCAGGCTCAAGCGGCACTACCAGTCTGGGGACGGTAGCACCGACCTACGGCACTACCAGACCTAGGCGGCGGTTGTACCGGTTTTTTTCCTCTGAGCTAAGCGGCACTACTAGCCTTTAGAGCGGTAATACCGAGGTAGCGGTACTACCGGCACATAGATGACAGTAGTTACTTTCCAGAGAGGACTTCGCACGGGTTTGAATGCAAGCGGCACTAGTGACTTCTGGGGCCCGGTAGTGCCGGCCGAGCGGTACTACTAGCCCTAGATGGGTGGTAGTGCCGACTTTGACCGCAAAGTGTGATTTGAATTTTGATTTTGGATGACCATTGCATATCTTTGTTGGACATTGCTATGTAGTGGGTTTGCCTATCTTTGATGGTTGCAGGATGTCGGTATCAGATCATGGTGAGGCGGAGGATGACCAGGACTAGGCGAAGTGCACTGAGGCCCAGACGGTCAGGGATCGTCGGAGGATGATTCAAGCCGAGAAGCAAGTGAACGGATTGGATGCTAGTTTTGAGCTGCTCGTATCAAGAAGAGCCATTGGATTGCCATTTAGAGAAAAGAGTAGAGGTCAAGTTAGCTAGCTTTGGGAAGCATGCAAAACACGTTATGTTAGTGGGTTTTGGGTTAGCTCATGTATAAGTGGTTGAGTCAATCTGATGGGGTTCCTTATGGATGAAAGAAGTCATCCAAGGGTGTAGGATGATTCATGAAGGCTATAAATAGAGGAGGAGAGGGGTGTCTCTCCCCTAGAAGGTTTTGATGTTTCTTTGAGCTTTGCTCACTTTATTGTAAGGCTTTGTAAATGTAACATCCCAAAAAATAAAAAAGTAAGAAAAATTAAAATTTAAAAAATGGAATTTAATAAAGATTTCAATTGGAATCAAGATTTTGGTTTAAAATAGTATCAATTCTTGCATTTTAATTTTAAGAAAACAAATTACATTATTAAAACTTTTTCATCTAAAATAAACAAACTGTATCCAAACTTTTGAATGAATTTATTTCTACATTCTCTGGATTTCTCGGATGGTTTATATTTTTTTTGGATTTTTGCACTCAAAAGAAATTTAATTAAGAGAAATGGTAAAAGTAAAAAGGTAAAAACACGATAGCATCAAAATCTGCAAAAATCATAATAAAATATCAGAGCACTCAAGAACCCTAATCATGACATTTGAGAAGATCTGAACCATTAAAATAAATGAAAAGATATGATAATAATGGGATAAGATATCTGATACAGATCTTGCAAGATTTGTGCAGAATTCTCCAATGCTTATCTGAAGCCAATACTTTTACCATACTGATATCATATCAATATATACCCCTCGTAAAAATACCAAAAATTAAAAATTATATTTGAAGCCTTTAAAAATTCAAAAATAGAAAGTAAATAAATCTGAAAATAGCAATGTCAAAATTTTTAGAATTTAAATATCAAATATAAAAATAAGGAAATTTTAAAGAATATAAATATTGTCATTTAAAATCTTTAAAAAATTATCAAAAAATATTTGCCTCATTTAGATCCTAAATGAAATAAAAATCATAAAATGGAAAAATTTGGTAGCATGCATTGTCGGAATTAATTAAATTTATATAAAAATATTTTTAATCCGAAATTTTTAATGGATAACCATATTTACCCTTCCGACCTATTCAAAAATGTTCACAAATTTCTAAGTCGTTTTGTTAGCTCTAGCCAATAGATCAAGCCAGGACTATCTAGAAGACTGCATAGCTCTGTTCAGCTTACAAGTGGGCCCAGCTGCCCAGCTGGCCCTCTGCCGACTTCTTCCCTTCCAAGATTGCCCCCACACATCAGCCTCTTCCCCAAGCTTCTCTGTTCTTCCCCTCTTCTCCCTCTTCTCTCTGTCTCTCTCTCAAGCAAAGCCGAAGCAGCCAGCACCACCTCTGACCCTTGTCACCTTCTCCAGTCTGCACCAGCTCTCTGCCAAAGAGGATTTGCGGCACCGCTCAAGGCTTCTGGTTCACACTCTGTATATACCGACTTAATCGGCTATAAAAACCACTCCACATCAACTTGAGCAGCATACAAACTCAGAACCACACCCCATTTGCCTTAGCCACGCTAGAAAATCCTTCATCCTCCCCAAGTCCGGCGAAAGCCAGTGAAAAGGAGAAAGCTCCGATCAACCTCTACGGTGAACCACAACTCAAATCAAGTAACCCCTAGCCTCCTCATAGACACTAAATCACAACACCGCCCCCCTAATTGGAGCTCTTCTTCTCCGGTGAGCCGTCGCGCCGAACACCTCCTTTCGCCATTGCCACGCAAGGTGAGAGCTCCATCCGGTAACACTTTTTCGTGTCCAAACCCAGAAATGGAACCATGGGATCACGATGATGCCCATCCGAACCTCATTTCCCACTGATACGCCTCCAAAATCGAGCTCTCCTTGCCGACCATGGCGGCCACCGTTGGCTCACGATGGCAACCCCTCTCCCAGTCACCTCTAGCCACCGCGGAACCATCCCCATGTGCGCAATCATGATATGAAGCCCATGGTGGAACCCCTTTGTCCTCTCCGGCGGTGGTTCGTCGTCAGCGAGCCCAAATCCGACTGTCTTTGCTTTGTCTCTATGCGCCATGGGACCAGGTTGTCAGTCACTTGGGCGTTTCCCCTGTGCCCGTTCAGTCCCTACAAAGGGCCCAAGCTGTAAGCCTCCTACGCCATGCGTAACACCGACCGAACGGGCACACTTAATTAGCCGCTCAAGCCAAATTGGCCCACTACCAGGTGGGGTCGACTTGGCAGCGTCGGCCTCTCCTATGTCGCTGCGCCCTGGGTCCGGCCCGTTAGCGCCTTGGCCCGGCATGACCCAAAAATGGAAAGCGTAGATTTGGCTCAAAAGCGCACTTTCCATTTACGGCATCTTTTCAATTTCCAGTTGTTTTTCCAAACCATAGACTATTCAAATGAGCATAACTATAGCATTTCAAATCCAAATAAAATGAAACAAATTCCTATATTCATATAAAATCGTGTAGATTATGAATATGTAAAAATATTTTTAAAATGAACTCTGTTTAAATTTTGAATCTAAATTTAAAGAAAGAGTTTAACATATGCCATTTATAGAATTTTTGCAAATAAGCTCCTATTTGAATTAAACCAATTTTATTAGAAACCCTAATTACTTAGGAACAAAAATATGCAAAAATATTTAGAATTTTACTTAGTTTATATCATTTTCTAAAGCAAGTTGTTTTCAATATATTGAATATTTAAATGTGAATGTCTTTTGCAAAAAGGATTCAAATCATGTTAAACCAGTTTCTATGAAATTAAAAGTTAGTAATTTACCTATATATGTAAGAATATTTAGATTCAAATCTAGTTTGATTAAGATTTGAAAATTTATTGCCTTTCAATATAGAGAAATTAAAATGGTTGCAACTAGTGCAAATAAATTCAAATAATGGTGAAACCAATTCTTATGCCTCATTAGGATCATGATACCCCTGTTTATGCAAATATTTCATATTTGTTTAAGTTCAAATAAAGTTTTTAAATAATCTTGCTTTAGATATATAAATATGATCAGTATATATATCTAATTCATACTTAAGTACCAAGATAATTCATAAAATGTGCTATAGTCTAGATTAGCTAATCTTGCAAAGAAATCTATAGTTGGATTAGATTAAACCTAGATCCTAAATGATGTTGCTTTCTATATGCAAAAGATTAATATATATATATATGGCTGTTATCAATGAGTACTAATACAAGTAAAACCAGTCCACATATGCTCTTATGACTCAAGACTATCCTATTATGTAGAAGTAATTCTGTTTCAGCATGCTTTGCACCTGAATCCTATTAAAAGCCTAACTATGCATAGTATAAACCCTAGAGTCCGTAACATAAGTAAACTAACTAAAGTAATAAGAAAACAGTAATCAAAACATTTGTATCACCAGAACCTTCTTAAAATCATGAACATATGTCCTAAAACCAGCAGTCTAAGCCTAGAACCTTCTCGCATTAGTTGGTTGAATATCAAATACTCCGTAGTCCATAAGAGTTAACCATTCTTAAACTCATGTTTTAATCCTATTAATCCAAATAATTTTAGCATCTTGAATTCATAAAATAAAGAAAAGTAATTCATAAAACAAGAAGTAATATCATTGCTAATGATATGAGATCAACTAGAATCCGAGTACCTAAAATCATAAGAATCCAACCTTAAATCATACTTGTTTTCTATAGTTTGTTTCTATTTGATTTTCCATCTGATTTTCTATTTGCCCTTATTGAAAACTTGTTATTTGATGTGTTCTTCGTTCGCGACATGTAGAACCCAACGCTACTGATTTCGTCATCAACAACATCAGCTACGACAATGTCTTCATCGTAAACAACAGTCAAGCAAGGCAAGCACCCCCTTTGATCATATTGATCCCAGTTTTGTAAATATTTTCATTAAATGTTTATTTGCATGTGTATATTCATTAAAACTCTGCTATATTGTGGGTATTGGTAGTTATACATGTAGTTTCATAGAACATCCTTGATAAGTACGGATTTGAGAACCTTGATAACCCTAGAATAAGATAGACAATACATAATGTTAACATGGGTTTACTCATTCTTAGCAGTCATGCTTAGCCATGCTTAATGAAAACAACAACTTTTGTAAATGTTGGCTATGCCAAAAAGGGTTGGATATGACTAATTAATATTGTTGGTATTTTGGTTAAAAATAAAAATAAAACTATGATTTTGATGCGGTGATTACTGGCAATAGCCGGAGGTGCATAGATTTGCTCGTAGTGTAGGGGGAGATTATCGCCCGTGTCGGATTAAGGAACGAACTATGGGTTGTTTGCAGGCCAAGAAATACATACAACCACAAGTGCTAGTATGGCATGACTTTAACCTATTAAGTTACTTAAAACTGGCTTTGCACATTGGTAGGTTGTAGTAGTATGGGCTGTTCCATTATGG
The DNA here is from genome assembly GCA_036346275.1 of Otatea glauca. Taxonomy (NCBI): domain Eukaryota; kingdom Viridiplantae; phylum Streptophyta; class Magnoliopsida; order Poales; family Poaceae; genus Otatea; species Otatea glauca. Next base: position 20,699,051 of record CM070727.1, on the reverse strand, counting down.
ATTGCTCAGAGGGGCCCCACACCGAGGTGTTGGGAGCAACATTTGCTGATACAACGGTGTACGCCATGCTATGGGGAGTTTCATCATATTTTATACTCTGAGTTCTTCTGCCATAGTATGGGTTTATCGTCATTGGCCTGGTGCAAAGTTAGGGTTAAGTAATGTAACGGTTATGTTATGATCTCCTTATCGACACACCAAAGGAAGTGTGTTACTGGCCTGGTAAAAGAGGTTGATCATTTCTTATGGGTAAAGCTGTACATCTCTGCAGAGTGTAAATCTAATCGATTAGCCGCGCCTACGGTCAAGAGCACTTGGTAAAGTCATCATATAGTTAGATATTTTCAATTTTCATAAAATCTGATTTCTATCATGTGTTGGTGGAAAATGGTTATGGATATGATCATGATTACTCAAACTCGTGAATTTACTATTCCGCACTTACATACTGTTTTTTATGTACTTATTTAATTGCTTTCATTTAAATTCTGTTTGTAATTTACTATTCAGCATTTACATTTTAAATTGGCTTTATGCAAATTAATCGTAAAAGCCTTTCCTTTGAAACGGTCTACATATATTATAGGTTTTGCAAAAGTCTTGCTGAGTACGAAAGTACTCACCCTTGCTTATTTGTTGTTTTTAGGTGAAGTTAGTGAACTTCTAGACGACATATATTTTAACGCAGGCTGCAGAAATATTGATAACAAATTTTTCTAGGGGTTATGCCTTGTCAGTTGCCTGAGAGTTAGATGGGAACACTACAAGACTTTGATTCTTTTCGCTGCATTTCACTCTATATTGTAAGATCTTATTGTAGAAATTATAATTATCATATGTAATAAAGAGTATGGATGTGATATCAATTCTTGTAAATATGCATGCTAGCCACTAATCATGGGACTAGTACTGTATGTACATAGATTCTCATTTAAGCATTTTATGCCAAAAATGAGGGTCGTTACAGTAAATCTTCCATCCAAGAAATAAAATGTTATTTCCTTACTATTCTGAATTTACTTTCCATATTTACATTATGTCTTAAATTCAGCAATTTAAATTCTTACAATTTACATTCCGCACATTTGGATTTACCTCCCCTCTTTCTAAATGCTTGTGGATTTTATGCCGAGGATGAATGATTGATGGATGAATTTTTCTCACATATCCCAATCATGTAAGCAAAACTTTACTTAACGTTGCAAGAAATCGGTCTTTTTTTTGCTCTATCTTTTAGTACTCTTTGCAGATCGTGTCCGAGGTTCTCTTCTTGTGTCCTTATTTGCTATGACAAGTGAGAGGTTATCCAAGATCACTTTGATCATCAAACCCCAAGAGCAACCTCAGCATAACAAGATTTTGGTTTTTGTCCAAACTTAGTGCACTCTTCCTTCGATAGGAAAAAGGTCAGAACTTTAACGTTAATCCTTTGGATTGAAGTTTGGAACAAGTTTCTGACCTCCATAAGAAGGTGCATATCAAGTTTCATGGGATTTGAACCAGCCGATTAAAGATACATCATTTTTAGTTTTGAGATCGTGCTATGTTCTTCTTCTGCTCCTAGAGTCGGCACTACCGCCTAAGAACAGTGGTAGTACTGCTCCTCCAGCACTATCGCCCAAGGAGAGCGGTAGTACCATAAATCCAGCACTACCGCCTCCTGTGCTAAGGTAGTACCGGCTAGAACAGGTTTCTTTGATTTTGCTCTTTTGCTCTTGATTGTTTTAAGTGTGGCTTTGGTTGGATTCCTTTCTTAGGGGGAAATTTTTTTGTAATCATTCAACCCCCCTCTGATCGCCATTTCAGTTCTTCACTATCTATAGGCCTGTTTGGTATGGCTTTAGTTCTAGGTTCAACTTCTCACTTGAATCCACTCCACTAAGAATCTAGAACTATTAAAGAAAATATTTGACTATAAGGTTGGCTCTGGATCTAAAAATGAGAGAACTATGTGTAAAAAAACTAGACTACCCTTGGATGTAACCACTAAAATCTAGCAGTACCATATGGCATCTAACCAGGGTTCACAAAACCGACGAAAACCACGGTTTTCGTGCGTACCGCTGCGGTTCGAAATAAAAAACCGTTCGGTAAACCAGTCCATTCAAAAAAAAATTTAAATATTTTGAAAAAAATTATGTGCTCGGTTTTTTGTGAAAAACCGCTCACGTAAACCGTTTTACGATGAATATTCAATTGGCAACGGTTTTTCTATTTTTTGAATTTTTCAAAAAAATTTTGATTTCTTAACCCTTCGATTTTTGACCGTTTTCGAGCGGTTTTTCGAGAGGTTTTTGCAGTTTTCGTACCACGAATTTCAAAATTCAGTTTTGTGAACCCTGCATCTAACACCCAACGATTCTTTCCTCAACGCTGTGAACAATACCATCTACTGAAAATTGTTGTTAGCATCACAAGATCAGCAATACTGGTACTAGTCAAGCCACCAGTGAGAGCATTCGACGAGATTGGGCGTCGCAGCATGGTTTTGCCCCCACAAAAACTGGCAACCTAATTCATATAGTGGCCTCAGATGATACGGATCTATGTGCATGCCTTCAATCCTACGGAGATACAGAAATAAACACAAATGTAAAAGGAGAAGCAATTAGAAACATGGAAAAGCACGAAACACTTCAATTACCAGCATCATTAATCAAGCGCCTGTTAAAAAAACAAATCAAATCATTACAGTGAGCTGAAATTGTTCGTTGCTGAAATCATTACAGTGAGCTGAAATCCACCTCTGCCAAGCTCGTCGCTGAAATTGTTCGTTGCTGAAAGAACCGTGCTGAACTCAACTAACTGTGAGCTTAGAACTGCTCCTTTTACAAAATTACTTTCAAATATGTTTTCATTTCCAGGTGGTCTAGCTTCTTCAATGATACATGGTTGTCCTTGTATTCACCTTATGCCTGCAGTTGGGTGAAAAGTTGGACAAAAAAAGCTTAATAGCTATTCATGCAGATAGAACTTTCAGTTATCTATCAGAAGCTACTGCCATTGAAATTACACTGATGAACAAAAGGGTTCGTGAAATCTCAATCTGAGATTATCTATCAGAAGATTTGGGATAAGTCTAGTAATCTAGTACTCTAGTCTAAGAACATAGATAGATACATGACGCTATCCTGCTAATCGGAAAGAAGTGTGACCAAAACCGAGTTCATTAATTGAAGGCCCAAAATGGGGAAGGAAAAGAAACGCTCGTTTTGACCGCAGAAATGCCTCATTAAATCAAATTGCGGAAAGAGGGAAAACTACAAACACAGAGGATCAAAGAACCCAACAAACTCGAGAAAAACTCTGCAATCTCTCTCTCTCTATGCCAACAACAGTAGTAATTCTTTTTCAAGAACCTCACCGAAAGAAACCTTAACACAGGGGAAAATACTCAAGAACAGCAACGAGACACAAAAAGAGCAAAAGAAAATCAGGGAAAGACCCTCAAAACGCAAAGGCACAAGAGCGGTGCAGTACCTCCAGTGCGCGCGGAAGGGATCCCCAGAATGGACGCGGGGCTTGAACTGTGGCCCTGTGGGGAATGATTCTAGGCGCGGAGAGAGATGGATCAGTACTGGTCGTTGAGGCAGGGGGAGAGGACGCGCCGTTGGCCCGAGGTCGCGCTAGGGTTTGGAGAGAGGGCGACGGCGCCGTGAGTGGGGGAGGCGAAAAGTCTTTGGTCTGCGCGAAAAAGGGCTGGGTCTGCGCGAGTTTTGTTGAAGGGTATTTTGAAGGTAATTTTACCTTAATTTTAATGGTACTTTTGTAATAGAGTTATAGATTTTTGTGCCAAGTAGTCTCTCACCTGCTCTACAAAAATGAACTATAGCTTGCTTCATATTCAACTGACTTCAAATTCACTTTAATTTTCGAGCTAGGACGTTTGGCATGACTACTTGCTCCAAAGAGAATCTAGGATCTTGAGTCATGCCAAACACCCTCTAAATAGAGCTAAACCATTCCTATTATGTGACATGGGTCTCGTGGGCTTGTAAGTCTGGTTTAGGGATAGAGTTCATGTGCAGTCTCTGTGGGGACTACAACTTAAGCAGTCTCCACAGGTGTGGACCGTCCGGTTGAGTCAACGAATGGTCCAGATCACTTGAAAAAATGATAAACAGTGTTTGCTACAGTAGACAAAATGCATAATATTTTTCATCTAATCTGAGCCGTTGATTTTCGATCAAGCAGTTCTATAGGGACTGTTTCAGTTGCAGTCCCCACAGGATTGCGCGTCTGAGCTCCTCACATAATTAGTACCTTTTCGAAAGGGACCAATTTACAGTGCACATAAAATATAACAATTCATTGACCTATTCAACCTTCCTTTGGTCTCAGTCTCGAGTCATCGCACCGTGTTGGGACAAGAGAGTGTGTCCATCTCCCTATGTTCTTTTCAATTGAGGTAAAACCGTACACCTTAGCCTCTGTTTTCAAACGAAACAGGGCAGGGTTTTAAAAACCGATTCTTGAAAAATTATTCGAAATTCGAAAACTGTAAAAACCGCTCGAAAACTATCAGAAATCGAAGGGTTAAGAAATAATTTTTTTTGGAAAAATCGAAAACCAAGCAGTTTTTCGCGAGAAACCCGCTCAGTTTTCAACCGATCAATTGAATGTTCCTCAAAAAACGGTTTTCGAGCGATTTTCAACGCATAATTTTTTTTAATTTTTTTAATTAAACCGATTTACCAAACGATTTTAGATCTCGAACCGCAGCAATAAGATCGGTTTTCGAGCGATTTTAGCCCGTTTTCGAAACCCTGAAACAGACAGCCAAATTTTAAGGTACAACCCAACAGACAAGATGAGTACAATAATAGAAGATCTGACTGGACACACACGCACTCTATTATTACAAATTGCAACCCGCGAAAAACTTTTATATATTATTACAAAAATGCGTTCGATGGTCAGGTCGACCGCGTTGACGCGAACAAGCGGAGGCCTGTCTCGATCGCGTGACAGTCACCAAGCCACGGAATATATATATATATAAATTGCCGTTCGGCCGGCCGCCAGTCAGCAATTTCGCGACAACACCCCTGTTAAATCCGAAAATTGTCTTAAAGCGTGTTGCATTGCCGTTCGCACCACGTCAGCAATTTCGGGAAAACACCCCCCACGAATCCGAAATTGAAATCTAGCCTCTCCCTCCGGAACTTTTGCAAAAACAACCTCTTGGTTCCACAAATTTGTGTGCATCTTCTGACTGTGCCCTTTTGCGAAAATTCGTTCGGACTCAAGCCCGGTTGTCTCATTTTGTAAAAAAGACCTATGGTTCCGAAAAATCATGGCCCTTTTGTAAACAAAAACGGCACGGTTGACAAAAATTTCATCTGAACTCAGGCATATCCCTCTTGCAAAGAAAGGCCACGTGATTCCGGAAAATTACGTGTCCTTTTTTAGAAAAAATACCTAAACTCTCCTATCTTCTTCTTCTTGTTCACCGTCTCTGCGAGAAGGCTCTCACAAATTCTAAAATCATGGTTGCCCCCGTTTTTCTTAGCATCTTTAATGTTTCGTCAAAGAAAAAAATAACATCCACCAGGTTGTTTTTGCCATTCGTGCACTTTATAAAAGTTCACCTAGCGAAACGTAGCGCACACCTCTATCTAGCGTAAGATAAAGGCAAAGCCATCCATCACAAGGATACGGTGAGATGCTCTTAGTCATCCTTACAGTGCCCCATTTTCTTTCCCAATGTGCAAACTATTATTCGTAAACACCAACAATGGCTGCAGCAAGAATACCTCGCCCCGTTCTCTTCATCATCATTTGCCTCAGCTTTTCGCTGATGCTACCTATCCATGTGCCTCATGCCACCTCTGTCTCCTTCAGCTTTGACTTCTCCACTTCAGCTGAAGATCCCTGTACTAGCCCAGGGGCAGAGCTCCGATGCGAGCGTGACGCCTTGTTCATTCGCCCTCAGATTGAGCTGACAAAGAACGACATCAGCGGCGGCAACACTGGCAGCATCGGCCGGGTGTCGTACGCGCGGCCTGTGCCTCTCTGGGACAACGTCACCGGCGAGCTTTCAAGCTTCAACACGACCTTCTCCTTCAAGATCAGGCCGGTGGCCACCACAAACGAGTGCACTGTCACCGCCGACGGGATGGCTTTCTTCCTCGGCTACTACCCGTCGGTGAGCCCGACCGACGGCGTCGGCAGGGATATCGGCCTGTTCAACCAAAGCAGCGCCACGAACGCAACAGGCGACGCTCGGATCGTGGCAGTCGAGTTCGACACGTTCCAGAACGCCGACATCAACGACACAAGCAACAACCACGTAGGCATCGACGTCAACTCCATCATATCGGTGGCGAGCACAGACACGTCAGGGCCCGGCGGGAACCTGACGTCCGTTGCTAAGATGGCAGCGGAGATCAACTACGACAACCGCACAGAGATGTTGGCCGTCACCCTCTGGATCAACAGAACCTCGTACCGAGTTAACGCCACAGTTGACATGAGAAGTAACTTGCCTGAAGAGGTCGCCGTCGGCTTCTCCGCGGCCACCGGCAGCTGCGTCGAGGTACACCGGCTACTGTCCAGGTCATTCCGCTCCACTCTGGAGCAGAAGATGGCTCCGGCGCCACCACCTGCATCAGGAGCTCAGCCTCAAGCCCCTGTCGTCAACCTCAACGACAACAAACATATCCACAGGGTAAAGGTTGCGCTCGCCTCTGCAATTCCAACGCTGATCATATTGGCATGTGCTGTCTTTGGTTTTCGTACATGGCGGCTACGCACAAGGAAGAAACAACAATGTGAAACAAGTGAAAGCGATTCTGAAGAGGAGCAAGTCGTGTTGGGAGGAGGGATGGCTGCTGGACCCAGGCGATATCCATACCGCGAGTTGGCCGACGGGACGGGCAACTTCGCCGAGGAGGAGAAGCTCGGGCGAGGAGGTTTCGGCAATGTTTACCGGGGCCGCTTACCAAGCGGCGATACGCACCAGCACCAGCTGGTGGCCGTCCAGCTGTTCTCGTCGGAGACATCCTCTCAAGGGATGAAGGAGTTCGAGGCCGAGGTCAAGCCGTTCGTGTACTATTCTTTCCAAACACTAACAATGGCCGCAGCAAGTTCTCGCCCAGTGCTCCTCTTTATCATTTGCCTCTGCTACTCGTCGTTGCTGTCTATCCATATACCTCGTGTCGCCTCGCTTTCTTTCAACTTCAACCTCTCCAATTCTGGAAGTCTCTGTGGCCAACCGGAAGGGCTCAAATGCGAGGTCGACGCATACTTCAAACCCCCTGACCGAATGGAGCTGACAAAGAACGACGCCAGCGGCCCCATGAACTACAGCATCGGCCGGGTGTCGTACATGAAGGCGGTGCCGCTCTGGGACAACGTCACCGGTGAGCTCTCCAGCTTCAACACGACCTTCTCTTTCGAGATCAGGCCGGCCGCCAATCACATCTGCATTTTGCCTGGCGATGGGATGGCTTTCTTCCTCGGCCATTACCCGTCAGTGAGCCCGACCTCCCGGAAATCAGGCGGCAACAGCACCGGCAGGGACATGGGCTTGTTCAACCAAAGCAGCGACATGCACGCGACGGGCGACGCTCGGATCGTGGCGGTCGAGTTCGACACATTCCAAAATATCGAAATACCTGACCCTAGCGGCAGCCACGTTGGCATCAACGTCAACTCCATTGCTTCGGTGGCATACACAAACACGTCGTCGGACCTGAGTACCTGACGACGTCCCAAACCCCGATGATCGCGGAGATCCACTACGACAACCACACACAAATATTGGCCGTCGCTCTCTGGATCAACACAACCTCCTACCGAGTCAGCACCACCGTTGACATGAGGAGATGCTTGCCAGAGGAGGTGGCCGTTGGCTTCTCGGCATCCACCGGCGACTGCACTGAGGTACACCAGGTGCTGTCCTGGTCATTCCATTCCACTCTGGAGTCGAAGATGGCTCCGCCGCCTGCACCTGCATCAGGAGCTCAGCCTCCAGCTCCTGACGTCGACCTCGACAAGAAACATATCCACTGGGTAAAGGTTGCGCTGGCATCTGCAATTCCAACGCTGATCATACTGGCATGTGCTGTCTTTGGTTTTCGTACATGGCGGCTACACACATGGAAGAAACAACAACGTGAAACCAGTGAAAGCGATTCTGAAGAGGAGCTAGTCGTGTTGGGAGGAGGGATGGCTGCTGGAGCCAGGCAATATCCGTACCGCGAGTTGGCTGACGCAACGGGCAACTTCGCCGAGGAGCAGAAGCTTGGGGGAGGGGGTTTCGGCAATGTTTACCGGGGCCGCTTGCCAAGCGGCGATACGCACCAGCACCAGCTGGTAGCCGTCAAGCTGTTCTCGTCGGAGACATCGTCTCAAGGGAGGAAGGAGTTCGAGGCCGAGGTGAAGATCATAAGCCGGCTCAGGCATCGCAACCTCGTGCAGTTGTTAGGCTGGTGTGACAGCCACAAGGGGCTCTTGCTTGTCTACGAGCTTGTTGAACTGGGCAGCCTCGACAAACATCTCTATAGCAGCGAGAGATTGCTCACATGGCCCGAACGAAAGGTATGATACTAAACTAGTTGATTTACTATTCGAGTTTACTTGATTTTTTTTAAACATGTACTTAATAATGTTTAATTGTCAGAACATTATATAAACAAAACTCTAGTACTAAAATAGAAACTAGATTGATTGCTCCGTGCAATGCCTTCGCTTAGCCACATATACTCGTAAATTTTTCAGAACTCAAATTTGAAGTCGTTTTTGTTGTTCACTAGTCTTTCTTATCCTGCCCCTTAAAAGAGGTTTGTGTTTAAATGTGTCGCGATTACACATCTATAAATTGTGGATTAGCTATCTTTTTTCTTTTTTAAGAATTTCTTATATATTTTTCTTTTTCAGATTGGTTTAACCATGCATCATTGGTCAAACCAAAACATTGTGAGATTCGAGAAAACTAAGTAAAAACTTACAGTAGATTAGTTTGTCACTGGAGGCCTTGATTTTGGTTGTTGGTTTGGGCAACATTTGGACTCCATGCGCGCGTTTACATCAAGTTAAAGCGGTGCTTGGCCTTCAATCTTCTTTTGTTTAGATATTGTTTGGCCAAATCCGCCCTCGACAAATGTTAACTGTTTTGCTTCAAGATTCAAAAACTTTATAAAGATCACTAACTCGTTTGGGATTATATGTACAAGATCATGGTTGGCCTAGGCCGTGCACTACAATATCTCCATGAGGACTGTCAGCAGTGCGTCGTGCACGGTGACATCAAACCAAGCAACATACTGCTCGACTCATCCTACGACACCAAGCTAGCTGACTTCGGTTTGGCGAGGCTCATCGATCACGGAACTGGGTCGCGGACAACACATGTCATAGCGGGAACCGCGGGGTACATAGACCCCGAGTTCGTCAACACGCGCAAGCCAAGCACCGAGTCGGATGTCTACAGCTTCGGCATCGTACTCCTCGAGGCGGTGACCGGCCGGCCGCCGGTGATGGAGCAGTCGGAGAAGGTCATCCTGCTGCTGAGATGGGTCTGGGATTTGTACGGTAGGAGTGCCGTTCTCGAAGCGGCAGACGAGCGGCTGAGCGGCGACGCCGACTTGCACGACAGGCAGATGGAGCGCGCTGGCCGTCGGGCTCTAGTGCGCGCACCCGGATCGGAGCCAGCGGCCGTCCGTCGCGCAGGCAATGCACGTCCTACAGTCCGTGGACACGCCGCTGCCGACGCTTCCCCCGCAAATGTACAATCACGCGCCGAATCTCGAAATAGCCGGTCAGGCTTACCGTGTTTTGTCGATTGACTACCCTGGTGGTACCCTTCACTCGTCGACGACTACTGGCACCACGCATTCCTCAGACACATCCGCTACCGCGCTGCTTCGCAGTTCTTGGGATCTTGCCTGATTTTCTTGTGATAATACATATTCCCTCCGGTCACAAATACTCCTGATTTTCTTGTAAAAATATATACTTATGTCAATATCTTTTTTAGATATTTAAATTGGATACATGTAAATCGTATATATGTAGATTTGTCTCGAAATGAACTTTTATAATATTATAATTTTGTTTGATATTATAAATATATTATAACAAAAATTAGTGGTCAAAGTTGTGTTTTGAAGATCGTGTCGATGTCTAAAACGATATATATTTGTGACCAGAGGTAGTACTACAGAGGTATGATAAATTACTGGCCACATCTGTTGCTATTAAGAATATTGCTTTTAGACCCAATTCTTCAATTAACTTGAGTTTTGTCATTAACATCACACATCGTAGATTTTGCAGCTCGAGCTGTATACCGCGACCTTATACCTGAGCTGAAATTAAGGATGGCAATCTAGCCATATTGTTCGATTAGCTGTGGGCAAAAATAAAAGCAAATAAATAGCAATTAAATTCAGAAAAATCTCCAAAAATACAAAAAAATTCCTTCAAGCACAATGAACCCAACTACGACTGGAAATCTTTTGTTTGATGAATACATTAATCAAATTAAATGTTCTTTCTTAATAGAAAATTCAAGTTAAGCTTTGATTAATTCAAGAAAAATGCAAATGGTTCATTTTCGAATTCGAACATTCCAAAACTCAAATTTTGGGATGTTACACTCACCAAAGTGTTGGGAATAATGTATGTCGATATAACAGTGTACGCCTTGCTATGGGGAGAAGTAGGACAATGAGGTGTATAACCATTGTTCATACGGTGTTTGTACAAATATCTTATGCTGCCATAGTAAGGTTCAATGTCATCAAGTTGGTACAAAGTTAGGTCTAGGTGATGTAACGGTTATGTCATAACCTCTATGCCGCACACCGAAGGACATGTCTAAATAGGTTAGCAATTAGAGTTGATCACGACTTGTGGATAAAGCTATTGTCAGGATCCGAATATGCAAATCTGGACCCTCTGTTTATACCACACTAGTCTAGGATCACGCCATTCCGCATCAACTCCTTCCAACTGGTGAGATATTCTATGGAGCTTCATGGGTAGCACAATATTCCTTCCATTCAACAACTTCTTCCAACTGGTGAGAAGCATACAAGGCCTTCTCATTACCTTTGCACTGAGTAACAAGTAACTTCCTCTCAGTGGTTCTTCACGACTGAAATCAACAAGCAAGACAAGCACCCCTTTGATAATATTAATTCTATTATTTTACAGTGTCTATATTATTTTATCAAAACTATTATACATTAGCTATGTTCAATAAACATTGCTATATTGTGGGTATTGGTAGACATATTCCTTAACTCGTGGGATTTCCTCAATAAATATTGGTATCTGAACCTTGATTACCCTTAGATAAGTTTAGACATTATAGAAATGTCAATTGGGTATAATCGAGTATAAATGCATCTGCTTAGTTATGCTTTAGACTGGGCAAACAAATAAATGGTTATGCTATTTGTTCGGAGAACAATGAGTTTGAACATTTTGGGAAAGATGGTACTGTTATTTTGGTATAAAAGTGAAGAACCAAACTATGATTTGATACGGATGAGATATGGTAATAGCTTATTGTGCATGGGACTTGCATGTAGCGTAGGGGGAGTTCTCGTCTGGGTTGGATTATGGACTGAACTAAGTGTTGCAAAATCCAAGAATTACTGTGCAACTACAAGTGCTGGTATGAGATACCCTTAACAGATTAAGTTACTTAAAATTAGCTTTGCACATTAGAAGGCCGAAGTAGTACGAGCTTTCTAAGATAGATTGCTCGAAGGGGCATCCTCACCGAGGTGTTAAGAATAACGTCTGCTGATACAACAGTGTACGCCTTACTATGGGGAGAAGTGCGGCAATAGGGTGTATAACCATTTGTCGTACAACGATTGTACAAATATCTGCTATAGTCAGGGTTCAACGTCACTGGGCTGGTGCAAAGTTAGATCTAGGTGATGTATCGGTTATATCATGACCTCTCTGCCGCACACCAAAGGAAGTGTGCAAATAACTTGGCAATAAGAGTTGGTCATGACTTATGGGTAAAGCTGCTGTCAGGACCCGAATATGCAAAACCAGACCCTCTATTTATACCGCACTAGTCCAAGATCACGCCATTCAGTAGCAACTCCTTCCAGCTGGTGAGATATTTTGTGGGGCTTCATGGGCAACACAATATTCCCTCCCCCATTCAGCAACAATTCCTTCTAACTAGTGAGAAGCATACAAGATCTTCTCATTACTTTTGCACTGAGCAACAAGGAACTTCCTCTCAGTGCTCTTAAGCCAATCATCCGCTTCCAAAGGTGAAATATTTTTAGAAAATATCGGGGGAAGAGTCATTATGAATTCTAATAATCTTGAGTAGGAACATTGATCATTGATAACAGCTTGAGGCTCACCGTTGGCATTGGCTTGATTAGTCACATTCTGCATTTGCTACATCATTGCATATATCAACTGAGTCTGAACAGCCAACAAGGCTCCAAGTTTAGCATATCCACTTGTGATGATGATTGGAAAAATGACCCATCATTGAGATTCTCACTGGGTCGGTTACCACTTCCACTGACCCCGTTGTTTCCACTAGTCTGAACCATCTGTTGATTGCTTCACACGGTTAGAGGAGTAGGAATCCTAATGTAGGGGAGATAGATTTAACCCAATAACTTAAGCAATCAATATTAAAAACTTGGTATGGTTGCTTACATAAGCCTAAGAGCTATGCAACATATATTACATACTCAGCATACATGGAAGAACCAATTCAACTTAAGCATACAAAACTACCACCTACATGGGCAACACTACTATCTTAAGCAGATGCAACTCCCACACATGAGTCTCAACCGGCTACTCTAAGCACTGGTTCTTATAACTTCTAGAACACTTCATCGATCCACTCCTTCTTAAACTCGACGATTCCTTTCTTCATGATGTTTAGGGTTAACAGCAGGCACTCATTGCTTTCCTAGGTGTGGTATATCGTCATCTATTCATGACAACTCAGGTAAGATTTCAACTTGTTCCAGCAAGGGAAAGAGAAAGAAATTTCAGCAAGGCAAAAGAATAGAAGAATGATAAGTCACGAACTCATTATTTCTTTCAAGTTAATTCTTAATTAAGAAAATAATTTTGAAAGTCCTAAAGAGACGATCAGACTATCTATGGCTAAGACCTATAGTCAGTATGGCTCTGATACCACCTCTGTTAGGACCCGAATATACAAATCCGGATCCTCTGTGTATACCGCACTAGTCTAGGATCACGCTAGTGCGTATAGGCTCAACATAGATGAATATCTCAATCATACACATCGAAAACATAATAAAGACTTCATATATTAAATATAAACCTGTTGACTAACCTTATAGTCGACTTACATAACTAGCCTCGCAAGGCTAAACTAAAGATAACAAGTTTAAACTGCATTGGAAAGAAAACGCAGATAAAACCTTCAGTATACCACAAGCAATTGACAAGGCACGCAACATAATTGTCCATCTCTTCCTGGTACTCTCCCCCAAAGCTGGTATAGACTCCTCAATTAGTGATTTTGTTGTTGGCAAAGGTGACTATATAAAGCACTCAACAAGTTGTGCATATAATGCAATTCTAACATAACTATATGCAAGGCTTATTCCAAATGAATGGATGATATGGTTATTTTGCAATAAAACAACATTTATAAAGAATACGATAAGTAGATTGAAATGATGGTAAAACAAATAATAATAATAAGTAACTTTCAGCATTTTTCCAAATAAACATGGCATCCAACCTTAAGTCATATTCCAAACTTTTTATGGCATCTTGTCTTCCCATCCAAGTTTTTATTTATATAATGTAACTCTTGACTGTAATCCCGAGCATTGCTCAATAATGTGAGCACAACTATCCGAATAGATTTTACACTCCATAGGGGTTATGCACTTTACCCACATGACATGAACATCTCCTTTTGCCTGGCTATTAGCACATTTCATTTGGTGTGCCTGCAGAGAAATCATGACAAAGCCTTTACAATGCTCTAGCTTAAACCAGTACTACCCGCTAAGGTTTAAACACTAAAGGGATTGGTTACCATAGTCTGGGCCCCCCTCTTGTGCCAATGTGAGTTTCATCGATCAGTCGGATCTCACACCACCACTGGTAGTACCAAGGCTAAGACATTGCAAATTAATCAGCTAGGTCCGTCCTATACCAGACATGTAGTTGCATGTTTCACTCAGATCAAATGCTTGTAAGGTTAAGTCCTTAGGATGATTGAGGCAAGATTTCTATGAACCCCCTACCATTCTAGCCCACCTTGGCACTCTGCCTCTTGTCACTTGCCCGAATAAAAATGATTACCACCCCAGTTGGTTACCATGTACCACGTGCCATCAACAAGTCAACATCGTTGCGTGACAGCCCCATCACAAGTCAACATAATTGTGTGAACACCTGGCGCACCAATTCCATAAACATATTCCATTAATCAAGATTAATTTCGACATTCCAAAAGGTGTGAGTTATATGTGGCATGGCTAAACTTTCTAAACACGGTCTAACCAACCTATGTTGATTTCTAGTATTAACCAACTAGTAATGAACCATTCTACAGTGACAATTAATCATGGCATACAAATTACAAGGTAGGGTATAATTTAATTGGGTAGATTAACTTGATCCCAAACTAATTTAAAATCAATTCTACACAAAAAATAACATGCGATAATTTAAATCAATATAACAATTTTTTTAAAATTGGGTTCAACATGATCAAAGCACAAATTGCCATGGAAAACCCATTGTTCTTGCTCTGGACCTTGGTCTTGGTTCAACGATCCCTCCTCGAGCGCTCAGAGCACTTTGACGTCTACGCGTATCGAGAGAAGACACCAAATAAATACAAAAATAGAGAGCAAACAAATTATAAAGATTAAATAAAATTCACCATTAAATAGATCTTAATTTTATAAATTTTTAGAAATTTGAATCGCCCCAATCGGAGTTCATATGAGGAAGAATGGCCTCACAGAAAATATAAAAATCATACAAATCAGAAAATTGAAAAATACCGAATTAATTGAATTATTTTTATACTAAAAAATCCCTTTTATTGCGTCAGCATGATGTTAGTACTAAATAAAGATTTTTAGTTGAATTATTTCTTATAGGAAAACCCTTGTAGAGACTGACTTGTGGGCCCCAATCATCAGCCCTACCGACGTCATAGTGACGTTAGCATGCCAGACGGTGGGATGTGGGCCTTGCCACATTGGTCGGTGGTGGCTCACAGCCCTAGGGTCACTAGCGGCGACGTTGGGTGGCACCAACAGATAGATCTCGGCAAGATGGTCTTGATGACGTGCACAGTTCCTTCTCCGGTGTCCTTGAACGACGGACGATGACATCAAATGCAGCAGCGGCTTCAGGTCCATGGCGTGACGGCTCTCCGACGGTGTTCCGGTGAAATGAAGATGCTCACCGGCTGTCCCATGACACGACGAAGCTGATGAGATCGGTCTTGGCGACAGAGACCCACGGATGGCAACAAATCGACGCTTTTGCTCCTCGACGGCGCTCGGCAAAAACCATAGATTGCAGTGATAGCATGGCGATTCTTGGGATTCCACCTTAGGGTTTCGGTTTGTGACCTCGAGACGACCTTAGTGCGCTCCTGTATAGCCCAATTAGCCCACGCCTCTGATGACTTGGACCTAGAGTCCATGGTGGATGTGGTGGCTTTGCTCTGAGTCCTTCGCAAAGACAACAACCAAAAGGCGACATGTGGAAGGATGGATGGTTTAGATGATCCATGATGCGGAGCAATCTTGAACACACATGGCGATCAACGGCTAAGAACAGATGCAATCCCGAACCAACACTGTTCAATCTCACATGTTTGATCATAATCGAACGGCTAGGGTATAAGGGTTGCGATGAAGGCTGAGCTGGGCTAGTGTGGAGAGAAACTAGGCTGGGCCCTAACGGGTCTCAGCCTAACACTGTTACTAACGATTTTCGAGTGATTTCCCAATTAAAATAATTTTGATAATAGAAAATTTTAGTTAAGGCAATAAAAATATCAGAAAAATTCTAAAAAATATTTTGAGACATTTTGGAACTCAAATAAAATATTTTTGCCAAAATTTTATTTAGAATTTCTCAAACTTTTAGATACTTTTCACAATTGGCCATATTAAATAAAAAATAAATAAATCCTAATAAATTCTAGAGAAATCCAATAAGTTCAGAACATCCACAAAATCCACGTTAAATCCAAATAATCCAAAAATTAGGATGTTACAAACCTCCCACTTTAACAGAATCTCAACACCGAGATTTAGGGCTGACTAAAGAATAGGTTAGGAAATTCCGGCTTCAGATCTTCCTCACACTCCCAGGTAGCTCAACTTTCTAAATGATTACTCCACCAAACTCTGCAAAAGCGAGTTGACTTGTTTCTAGTCTTACGCTTTATCACATCCAAAATCCTAATCAGCTACTCTTTGTAAGTCAAGTCTTCTTGCAGCTCAATTGCTTCTAACGGTGTTTGCTCCACTCGCACTCTAAGGCACTTCTTAAGTTGTGACACATGGAACACATCATGCACACCTACCAATGACTGTGATAGCTCTAACTGATAAGCAACCTGATGAGGACATAACTCCTTTGGATACAACTTTAACTCTTGGTCCAATAACACGAGCCCAAGCAAAACAACTCAATTACAAGGTGAGCTCGTTCTTAGGTGACAATACTTGTTCTAATGAGAATGTGCTACTACATAATTTTCCTTTTGATGTATTGTTACTTAGGAGCATGGGAGAGGAGCCTTCGGATCATCGCCGCACGAACGCACAGGATCGCGCCACGTCACTTCGTCCCCGCGAGATCGCCGGAGAGACGTGGGCTTTGATGGCCGTGATTTCCGCCGGCAGTTTCGCGCACGTCGAGGCAGTCCTTAAGTCCCCGTTGAAGTCGTCGTGCAGAGGCCTTCGCGCCGCGTCTTTTGACTCCTCGCACGCACGCCGAGACCCTCTCTAGCGCCTGAGCGAGCTCGCCGTAGTTGCGTCTTTGTGCCGCCGCGGTTTTTCGTCGTTTTCTTCGCCGCCGGTTTCTCTCCGCCGTCGCCAAGGTCACCGGAGTAATCCTTCCGCCAAGCCGCGTCGAACGAGCCACTTCATCACGCCGGAGAAGCCCCGTAGCGCCGTGGGCTGCGTCATCTTCCTCAACTCCAGCAGCCTTTTCTTCTGCGCCGCCGTCGCCTTCACCGAGCTTCGTCGTCCGTCCGATCTTCATCGCACGCTTCTGGTTCGTCCACGTCTCTTGTCTTTGTGTTCTTCTAGAGTAGATCTGTACCGTTAGATCTGGTTTGAACGGTAGGGATTAGATCTAGATTCTGCGGCTAGATTTAATGCGAACCCTTGGATCTTTTTGGACGCGTAGGATTGAGCCACGTCGCGCCTTGAACAGTAAACCGCTCGGGTACCGTGGGCCGTTAGATTAGATCTAAGCGGTAGAGATTGGATCTGGTTTTGCCCTAAGGATCCGCGCCGTTCAGATTTGAACGTGCGGCGGAGATGGCACCGTACCCTCGCCAAATCGCGTGCTGACGCGTGGGCGTTTTGACCGGGGCGGAGACCAGATCCAGCCGTCGATTTCGGGTGCACCGTCGCGATTGCGCCGCGTGTCGTCGCATGAACCGAGACGTCGCAGTGACGGCGCGGTGCTGGCCGTTGGATCTGAGCGCGCCGTTGGATGTGCGACGCGTGGAGGCGTGGAGCCGAGGCGTCGCCGCGTTGGATGCGTGGCTGACCGCTGGATGCGCGACGCGTGTCGCACGCATCTCGGGCGCTTACGGATGCGCGTGAGGAGATCCGCCGTTGATTCAATGAACGGCTCGGATCTTGCCGCGTTCTCGATCGTTTCAGTGAACCGAGTCCACGGTAGACCGAGCCGAGCCGTGAACCCAGTCCATAGACCAGAGCGACGTGGCGGCCTGCGGCGTGCACGTGTCGTGGCCGACGTCATCACGACGTCATAAATATGTTATATATAAAAATATTTTGGCCGAAATTCTTTTATGTGCTGACGTCATCATGATGCAATGCTGACGTCATAAATGCGAATTTTTCAGTATAAAAATAATTGGGAAAAATCGGATTTCTTAATTTCTGTATTTTCAGATTTTATTCAAACTTCAAATGACTATAACTTTTGCATTTTAACTCGGATTTGGGTGATTCAAATTTCTAAAAATTCATAAAATTATGATCTATTTAACTCGGATTTGGCCTTAATTGCCTCGACACATATGCAACAACTTTGCCATTTTGCATTAGTACGCATTCAAGTCCTTGTCTTGAAGCATCACAATATATATCAAAACTATTCTGAACATTTAGCAATAATAACACTAGTGTTATTGTTAGACACTTCTTTAATTCCTAAAAACTCTTTGCACTCCGGCATCCATGCAAACTTCTTCTCCTTTTTCAACAACTGCATAAGCGGTCTAGCAATTGTAAAAAATTATTCAATAAATCGATGGTAATACCCTGCTATCCCTAGAAAACTACGAATTTGGGTAACTGAATGGTTGTTCCTAATGCAATACTGCTTTCACTTAACTTGGGTCAAAAACAACTTCCTTAGCAGTAATCACATGTCCAAGAAATTCAACTTTCTCCTTCCAAAAATCATACTTGCTAAACTTAGCATACAACTATTGCTCTACAGCTTTTGAAGGACTAATCTTAATTGTTTTGCATACTCTTTTTCCGACTTGAAGTATACCAAAATGTCATCTATGAACAAAACGACAAACTTATCTAAATATTCCATGAAAAACGTATTCATTATGTTCATGAAATATGCAAGCGCATTGGTCAATCCAAAAGACATGATCATAAACTCGTAATGTCCATATCGTGTAGAGAACGTAGTATTAGTGATGCGAACAGTAGCCAAATCTTCTGACAGGTAGTACTAAATCGATTGGTGGAGAACTCGATGTTGACAATCCGGCTTCCAATCAGAACAGACTCGAACCCGGCAATCGCTACACCACGGCTCCGTTGGTTATCAACCACGCACAAACATAGTTGATCTCGCCAAGAAGGCTTATCCCTGTATGCGAATCGAGAACATAAGCAAGAACGTAGAAGATGCAATCTAAAATAGCGAATAATATTAAGCACATGAGTTGGGGTTCCACAAACTGATGTACAGCGAAAAACTGACAAAGTGTCTAAGGTGGCAGCAATATGACACATTATTCAATGATTCGAGATGATCTACAATGAATCTAGGGCTAGGACTAGATCTACTGGGAAGATCTCATCGTTATCTTTCTAACAAGCATAAGAACTCCTCCATTGAACTCTGTATGAGGGAGATATGCCTATTTTAATGCAGTGATGTCTGTTGACTACAAACTAAATAGAAAGACCGAATTGTGGACGACTTGTAGTCCGGCTTGATTTGGCATGGCAAGGATGGAGTCCAGTTGGGGATGGGGTTGTGTGGAGGTGCTTCACCCTTGTTCCTAAGTAGTAAAACATCAGAAATATTTAGTAGCATCCCATCCTCATTATCATTATTATTAATAGCGAGAAACAAGCTCACCTCATGATTCAATTTACGTGCATGAGCTCTTGTCATAGGGCCATGATGTATGTGTGTATCCAAAGGAGTGATGTCCTCATCACCCTCCCCCTCTTGAATTGGAGTCATCCTCGACTCAAGCTCATCCTCTTCTCCCACGTACATCTTTAAATCTAAAATATTAATCATGGGACTAACCCTAAAATCTGTAAGCAACTCAAGTTTATATGCATTATCATTAATCTTTTCAATTATTTTAAAAGGACCATCAGCTCGAGGCATTAATTTAGACTTTCTCAAATCTAGAAATCTATCTTTTCTCAAATGTAGCCAAACAAGATCAACTGGTTCAAAAGATAAATGTTTTCTATTCTGACTACCCACAATCTTATACTTTTTAGTCATCTTTTCTTTGTTCTCCTTAGTTGTTTCATGCATTTTTAAAATAAATTCAGCATGCTTTTTAGCATCTAAATTCACCTTTTTAGAAGTAGGCATGGGCAAAAGATCAATTGGAGCACGAGGATTAAACCCATATACTACCTGGAATGGACTTATCTTGGTGGTAGAGTGTACCGACCTATTATAAGAAAACTCAACATGCTGTAAACACTCTTCCCATAACTTCAAATTTTTCTTTAAAATAGTCCTCAATATGATTGACAACGTACGGTTGATGATCTCCATGTGTCCATCGGTTTGGGGATGACATGTAGTAGAAAACAGCAATTTTGTCCCCAATTTATTCCATAAGCTTCTCCAAAAGTGACTCAAGAACTTAGGGTCACGATCTGAAACAATTTTGTTTGACACTCCATGTAGGCGTACAATCGTCTTGAAAAATAAATCAACAACGTTTGTAGCATCATCGCTCTTATGATAAGGTATAAAATGTGCCATTTTAGTAAATTGGTCGCAACCACAAAAATACTATCGCTCCCCCTCTTTGTCCTTGGCAACCCTAAAATAAAGTCCATAGAAATATCCTCCCATGTAATGGTAGGAATAGGAAGAGGCATATAAAGACCATGTGGATTAGAGCGAAACTTAGCTTTATTGCACATAGTGCAGCGTGCCATGTAGCGGTCAACGTTGCGTCTCATCCTTGGCCAAAAGAAATGTGCGGCCAATACCACCTCCATGCGCCTCCTGCAAAAACAAAAGGCGAATAGAGCTAGCAGGAACACATAGCTTGTTTGCATGATATAACAATCCATCATTTAACACATATTTATTCCATGTTCTTTCTTCTCTATAGATTTCAAAAGCATCTTTAAAGTCCAAATCAGTGGCATATAACTCTTTTATTGTCTCTAAACCAAAATGTTTTTGATCAAGTTGAGGCAACATAGTATATCGCCTCGATAACGCATCAACAATTACGTTGTCTTTTCCCCTCTTGTGTTTAATGATATATGGAAACGACTCTACGAATTCAACCCATTTAGCATGTCATTTATTCATTTAGCTTGACTTCTAATGTGCTTCAAAGATTCATGATCAGAATGAATAACGAACTCCTTAGGCCAAAGATAGTGTTGCTATGTTTTTAATACTCGCACTAAAGCATACAATTCTTTATCATAGGTAGAGTAATTCAATGTTGGCCCATTCAATTTCTCACTAAAGTAAGCAACATATTTAACTTCTTGTAGTAGCACACCTCCTATTCTAATTCCGCTAGCATCACATTCTAATTCAAACATCTTACCAAAATTTGGAAGTTGAAGTAGAGGTGCATGTGTAAGCTTCTCTTTCAGCGTGTTAAAAGCTTGTTGTTGTGCTGGTCCCCATTTGAATGATACGCCCTTCTTTATCAACTCATTCAACGGGGCAGCAATAGTGCTAAAATCTTTCATAAAACGCTTATAGAATCCTGCAAGACCATGAAAACTTCTCACCTATGTGACTGTCTCAGGGGTTGGCTAGCTCTTGATGGCTTCGATTTTTTGCTTCGTCTACTTCAATTCCCTATGGAGTAACAACATAGCCAAGAAAAGAGACTCGATTCGTGCAAAAGGTGCATTTCTCTAGATTACCAAATAAGCGTGTATCTCTCAAAGCATTACAAACAGCACACAAATATTCTATGTGTTCTTTATGTGACTTGCTATAGATCAAAATATACCACCACAAATTTTCCAATGAAAGCACGTAAAACTTCATTCATCAAACGCATGAAAGTGTTAGGTGCATTAGTGAAACCAAAAGGTATGACTAACCACTCATATAAACCGAACTTAGTTTTAAATGGTGTTTTTCATTCATCGCCCATTTTTATTCTAATCTGGTAGTATCCACTACGCAAGTCAATCTTTGTGAAAATAATAAAACCACTCAAGTCATCAAGCATGTCATCTAACCTAGGAATAGGATGACGATACCTTATTGTGATATTGTTAATGGCTCTACAATCAACACACATACGCCAACTACTGTCTTTTTTAGGAACCAAAAGAACAGGAATGACACATAGACTAAGGCTTTCCCGTACGTACCCTCGGTCCAAAAGCTCTTAGACTTATTGTTGAATTTCCTTAATCTCCTCCGGAGTGGTCCTATATGCAACACGGTTTGGCAAAGTCGCTCCCAAGATCAAATCAATTTGGTGCTCAATACCTCTGATAGGTGGCAACCCCGGGGGTATCTCAGTTGGAAACACATCCTCATACTCCTGCAAAAGGTTACTGACAACATGAGGCAAAGAATTAGGAATATCATTAAGTGAAAATAAAGCCTCTTTGCACATTAAAGCATAGCACGGTGCATAATTCTCATTAATTTCAGCAAGATCAGATTTTGTAGCAAGCAAAACACCAACTTTAAATGTAATTCCCTCAGACCTAAACGAGGTGCTTTCTTATCTTTCTTTGGTAGGAAAACGTTCTTAGCTACTTGCTGATTTTTAGATTGTGGTGCACTCTTTTTATGCTCATTTTTAGCTCTCTCATTATCGCATTGCACAATTTCAGCAGGTGTCATAGGAAGCAAAGTGATTTTCTTTCCTTTGTGTATGAGAATATATTTATTACTTCTACTATGATGAGTTACATCAGTATCAAATTCCCATGGACGGCCTAATAAAAGAGAACATGCTTGCATAGGCACTACATCGAAATCAGTAAAATCATGGTATGTTCCAATGGAAAAATGTACTCTAACAGTTTGTGTTACCTTCACCTTACCGCTGTTGTTGAACCATTGAATATGGTATGGATGAGGATGCGCACGTGTGGTCAAGCAATGCTTCTTGACCAAATCAGAACTCACCATGTTATTGCAGCTCCCACCATCAATTATCACACGAACACGACGGTCCTAGACAATAAGGTAAATTTGAAACAAATGGCGTTGTAGCTTCTCCGCTTGCTCCATTTGAGTGCTCAACACTCGGTACACAATTATGGTCCTGTAATTCTCTGTGGCAGTAGTCCCTAAAATCTTCTCACCATCGCTGTCTGTCTCATGGTCATCTTCATCTTCATTATCTGCAAGGTTAGCAGTAAGAGCATATTCATCCTTAACATCACTAGCACTAATGTACCCACCTTCTTCCGTGGCAATGTACGCTTGCTAACTTGGGTAATCCTTCATGACATGGCCCATTCCCTTGCAGCGATGGCACACAATCCTAGTCATATGACCCGTGGAAGCAACCGATGAAGAACTCCTCGTTGGTGCTTGCACAGTAGTAGATTTACTTACCTCGGGTGCACATGATGGTGGTGGTGGTGCTGCTGAACGCACCATACTCATGGAGGGGGCGGCTGGTCGATTAGCAGGAGGCGGGGTTGATTTGGCTTGGCCCGGTGTCGATTTTGATGTAGATGTACTACCAAAGTTGATCCTTGACCTTTGTCTTCCCTGCAATTCTATTTCTGCCTACATAGCAAGCTGGAACAATCTATTGATATCATTATATTCTTTGTAATCAATTGTGTCCTAAATTTCACATCGTAAACCTCTATAGAAATGAGCCATCTTATCTTCTTCATCCTCAAATACCTCACAATACAACATGCCTATTTGTAGCTCTTGATAGTACTCCTCTACATATCTATTATCTTGATTCAAGTGTTGCAATTTCTTACGTAAATCACGTTTATAAGATGGAGGAATGAATCTATTACGCATAGCTGGCTTTAATCTATCCCATGTATCAAGTTGTAAGACATAATTAACTACTTCATTCCACCACATGATAGCTAAATCTTTGAACTCACTAGTAGCTTGTCTTACTCTATGTACTTTAGGAACTAAATGGGAGTTAAATTTTTGTTCAACAGTCATTTCCCAATCTGAATAAATTTTAGCATCATATGCACTAGAAAAGGATGGTATATTAAATTTGACTTTAGAAAAAGGATCATCGTATCCACGACAAATTGTACTGATTAAAATTATTACCTCCCATACCATGACGGTTGTGATTCAGGCATCGTTGTTGTCGTACATCCTGTGCAGCAACACGAGCGGTGAAGGTGTCGCAGTCTTCTCCATCCACATCATCTGCCGCGATAGACTCTCCAAGCTCATCCACTCTTCGAGACCCATTGAGAGGCGACTGTCTCTCAAAGTTCTCTATCCTTGTAAGAAGATTGGCAATGTTTCACTCTATTCTCTCTAATATGTGCTCATTGTTTCTACCGATTTTTGTGATGTTCGCATTGATGACATTTAGCGTGTTGTTAAACTCTTTTCTCAGAATACACTCATCTCCATCGACATCTTTAGCTTGTGAACCTGTCATTGTTAGTAGAAGATAAAAAACAACAAAAGAGTATTATCTCTATCAACTAACTAGGTGGTGGAAGGTGGAATCACTCACTCTCAAGCGTCTTACCACGCTCTTACAAATGTTCTTACCAAAGCATCGGGTGGTACAACCAGTGGTTGGTTCGTGATACTGTGACTGGAGCATGAGTGATGCGATTGCAAAGGAGAATCTAAACTGTTAAGAAGTATGTGGAGCTTGGAAGGAAATATTTGGTTGTAAGGAATAAGCAATATCGAAATTAGATTAGCAAGCTGAATAAATGTCCAACGTACTTATTACAGTTGCTGGCCTAAACAAGTTCCTAGAACTAGTTCAACTCAGCAAAGGATATATCAAAGTACAAAGGACTCAAAGGATGCAAGCAATCTGATTATCTTCCTCTCTTTCCCTCTTTTTCTTCTTTTCTTTTCTCTGATTTTTTTAGTGTGGCTCTTTTTTTTGCACTTGCCTTTTTTCACTTTTCTTTCTTTTAACTCAAAGGCAAAACAAAAATCTCACGTTTTGGAACAAAAGAAATCGTTAAATAGATGGCTAAAAAAACAGCAAAAATAGCATAGCAAACTTTCAGGGCTGGGACTTGGTCTTAGAGGCTGATTTTGAGGGTCAAAAATTGCATAGGCCTTTAGACCTGTGGTTTTTTCACATGCACCTCGTCAAAAAAATTATGCCCCAATTGGAGTCCGTATGTAGAAGTTATTCCCATTTTACTGAACATTGCACAATCTAGACTTGCTTGGACCTTCACTTCTTCCTTCCAGTTAGGGCTGAAATAGCAATAGGATCGCGGGTGAAAAAGGGTGGACAACGGTGTAGGGCAATTGACACAAGGCGGCTCTCGTCTTATCTAGGACTTGCAAGGCGGGAGATATAACGCAGAGCAAAGCGGCAGCAAGGGTAAACCGAGTAGAACTCACTTTGGTTCTCGGGGTTACCGATGGTAGAATGGCTAACGGTGCGAAACAAGAACTAGGGCAATGGAATGGGACAACTAGAAACTAGGATTACGACATCAAACTAGCAACAAGATGACAACAATGGACATGAACTCAACAAGCAAAACTGAAAACAAAAATTGCAAAGGCACAAGGGGTTGTAGGATAGCAGAAACGATGAAGAACTTTTTGTAGGGCAATTTTTCTGGACTCTATGTAACATCCCGAATTCAAGAATATGAATAAAGAGAAATTTTATGAATATTATTGCACATTGGAATGTTCATTTGAATTTATCTTTGGATTTATTCATTGTTTCAAGATTTGACTAATGGAATTAAGTGACTTTCAAATACCTGACCAACACATCAAAGAAACTCATGAAAACTTTAAACAACATGCTATATAAAATAAAATTTTAAAATACTAGAGCACATAATATGTATAAATATAATTTTTCCATAATTTTTTCACCCAATTTAAATAGCTCAAAACTCAAAAATAGTTTGAAACCAGTCAAATTTGATGAATTACTGTTCTTAAACCGTATGAGATAATCAAGTGAAACCAAAGAAAATGGAAACTAGACTCCTTGGACTACCAACACAAAAATTTGTAAAATTTTCCAACTCATTTAACTCTCTCAATCAGCCTGCCTAATTCCTAAACTTGAAATTGTCATAAATGACTGCATCTCCCAAATGCAACCGTTGTGATCGATGGATCTCTTGGTTTGGTCCCTAGAAGTGGGCCCCAAGCCACCCTGGACCCACTGGTCAGCCTCTACATCTTCCTCTCTACTCCTTCTCCCTCCCTCCTCTCTCTTCCATGGCAGCCAGCGCAATGCCTCGACAGGCTTCGGCAGCCACGCGGACGCCACTAGCCAGCCCTCGTCTCCTCCGCCTCCATGCCCATACCGCAGCCCACCTACCTCCCCTACACTGCCATAAAGCCGGCCGAGCCCCTCTCCTCCCCTTTTGCTCTCTACTCAGTCGACTTACCCGTGCCGCGAGCTCGCCGGGACAAGAACCGGGCAGGGAGCCTTTCCTCCATAGGGAAGAAGTCCAGGTGAGCTCGTCTTCTCATTTCGCGCATCTTCAGCTGCCCTGCAATCTCCTGGGGGTGCTCTCTGTATTGCATGCAGCTGTGTCGCCGAGCAACCTCGCCAGGATTCTCACCTTCCCAGTAGCCGCACGGTGGAGAAGCTCCTTCGCCGGTCGCCGTTGCAGCTCCGGTGATCGCCGCCATCGCCAAGGACTGCCCCCAGTCGAGCCCACCTCCCTGCAGTTCACTTCCCCAGCCGAGCTTCATCCTTTCCAGCAGCCAAGCCCTCGCCATTGTTGTTCCAGTCAAGCTTCTAGGGTTAGTAGAGGTATAGCTCAAGTATTATTCCATGCTCTCTAGTCGCAGGTGACATCGTAGCTTAGTGGTTGAAGTCCTCTAAGTTTTAGCCGAGACGTCCTCAGTTCGAATCCATCTCAGCCATTAAAATTTTTATTTTTGCCTTTTGTAATTCAAATGTTCATATCTTTTGCTAGGAATGTCCAAATGAAGTGATATCAGTTTATAAATTTAATTTTAAAAATGAGGAATTATAATCTGAAATAAAAAGTTATATGTTACTTGCAGAAAAATATTTTTATTAGGGTTTGAATGCTAGGCCCTAAATAGGTGTTATGAAGGAAGTATATTTTCTCTTGATCCATAAATCATAAAATAAATAAAATAAGTTAATGAAACCCTATGCACTCCATTTATTTAAAAAATTAAAATTTTAATGTATTTTGAATCAAATATTGTTGGTTAATGACTTAATAATATTCAAGATTCAAGTGGTTAGAATAATGTTCAAATGAGCTCAACATTTGATGAAACAAATTTATATACATTTCTGGAATTGTATAGGTCATAAATGGTCAAAAACATTTAGACTTTGCTTTAGTTTAATCTATTTGCTAGTTGCTCAAACATTCAATCGGCAAAATGATCAAATGTTCATAAATCTCGCAAACGAACCTCAAATTCGATAAAATCAAATTATATGACCTTAAAATGACATGTAATTGCTTGATTTGCATAAATGACATCATTTTGAACAATTTTAAGTTAAGCATATTAATCCCTAATGATCATATTCATGAATTTTTTTTTAAATAAATGCGAAATATTGCGGAACTAACATTAAAACACTTTTAGGGATACCCCCTACTTATGCCGGAGAAATGATTAGATTATCCCATAAGGTGCAGTCGCAATCGAAGAAAGAAAACTGGACCATAACCGCGTGAACAGCATGGTCGTATTAGCCTTTTCGGCAATCCGTAAAGTATCTCGTCTAAATGTAAATTTAAGGAAAAATGGTACATAATCAGTGTTTAGTATATATACTACCATATTCTGCAAAAATATCTTAATTATAACTTGCTTTGCATCTGAAGCCTACTAAAGCAAAACCCTTCAAAGACTACAAACTGCACTAAGACTAACACTTAAGCACTTTCAGCAGCTTGAAAAACAACTCGGCCAAACCTAAATTTTGGGGGAATTGATCCAGAATCGTAAACCAGTATATGGAAAACCAAAATATGGAAAAACATTTTAATTTCAACTTACTTATCATATAAAACTTGCTAGAGCAAAAACCCTAAATGATAATGTTGCTAAAGTCACTTGTATGGATGAATGAAATCGGAAGACTTAAACCAAATCATCGGCAATGAAAGAAATCATCGCATAACCAAGTAGTATTAGCATATGACCTAAAATTTATGATCCATCATGTAGGAATCATTCCCATGCATGAACACTTGAAGCTAAATACTAATCAAGCGACACCCTTTTAACAAATGTTACTTTTATTAATCCAAATAATTTTAGCATCTAGAATTCGAAGTTATACATGCAAATATACATAATTTTAGCCTCTTGAGTTTGTAAATAACACTAGCTATGATTATAACCTTAGCTTCTTATAATAGAGGATGAAAGTAACACATTCAAGAAAAGGCCTCACATAAACAAAGTGCTAATGAATTGGTGATATTTGCTTTTGTCTCGGTTCTTATTATTCGACGCATAGACGAAGATAATTCTGATTCGGTTATTAACGATGTCGACTACGACCCGAAATATAATCCAGAAGAAGAGCTACTAGGCAAGCACCCTCCTTTGGTCATTTTGATCCCATATTTGTAAATTTATGTTGTTTTATCAAACTATATGCATGCGTGTATGTTTTAAACTTGCTATGTTGTGGGTAATGGTAGCTAATTCCAATTGTATGCATTACCTTTACCCTGTCATTTGATTACCTGCCATTATAACCTAGTATTGGATTAGACAATACTTAATGTCACTTGGGTAAAACTTGCAAACTTACCATATGTATTGCATAGACATGCTCATTAGAACAACTTTCAAAATGATGGGAGATGTTTAAACTACTTTCTAAAGCAAACTTTGTTTAAATGGATGGAACCACGGTACGGTTTCCACTTAATTTGATAAAAATCCAACTCAAACTTATGATTTAGACGCGAGCGAGTTATTACTTAACTTGAGGCGTGAAAAGGACCTCACGCGTAGTTAGGGGGAGATTCACGCCCGGGTCAGTTAAGGACCGAACCTGATGCTATCACCTAAGTGTTTTGGTGCAACCACACGTGCTAGTATGGGATAGCCTAAACTCACTAGATTAGTTAGAGTTTAGCCTTGCATTTTGGTAGGCCGAAGTAGTATGGACGATCCCATAGACTGGTGTCGTTCTAGGTGCTCCCTTCACTGAGGTGTTGGGGCCCAAGCATTCCAATACAACGGTGCATACCTTGCCATGGGGAGAGTTCGCGATGGGGCACCATCGGTTCAAGATCTTCGAAACTATGGCAAGGGTTTAACATCACTGTCGCTGGTGCAAGGCTAAGCTTTAACAAGTTGAACGGTTTCGTCACAGTCTAGCAAATCGGTTACGGTACGTATCGCGAGGCATGGTTGACATGATTGCTAGAATGTGTCATGTGGGTAAAGTGTACACTCTCTGCAGAGATTAAAATCTAATTAATTAGCCGTGCTCGCGGACATGAGCAACTTGGGAAAATAATGTCAAGTATAGTCTTGCTTTTGGAAATGGTTTTGGAATGGATCGGTAAACTCATGAGCCAAGGATGGCTGTTTTTATTCGCTATACGCAGCCTAGGAGGGCTGTGGAATGATGGATATGGATTGTACTTACTATTATTAGCTTCTTATTAAATGCTCTTTACAATTCCGTTAACGTTTTATGCAACATTCACTTGTTAAACAAAATCTGCTAAGTGTTGAAAATGAGACTAGTGTAGAAACTTATTATCTCTTGGTATAGCTTGCATTTACAATATTTACATGCACTAAAGTCTTGCGAGTACATACGTGTACTCACGGTTGCTTAATCAATATAATATAGAAGATGAAATGGAAGAATGCCCCGACGACGCTTATTATACTCCGGGGACCGACGATCATGTTGACAGATGAACTTGCGTTTTTCCCAAGTCAGTTGCCTTTGGGTAGGGATGGGCATACCGCTGTCCCGCTTTTGTTATATGTGTTATTTCCGATGCACTTTACTTATGAACTTGTAATATTTGGCCGGTCGGCCACTACTTGTAATAGTAAGTAGTTGTCCTAGTTCTAGTTTATGTTTATGCTATAACAACTGCTTAGTTTCATGTGTATGTGTTGTGATTCACTTCGAATGCGGGATATGTGGGTGCTAGGCGTTGATCTTGGGAACTAGCACTAGACACATATCCGGGTACTTGGAATTGTTTTCAACCATCTAATGCATAAACTCGAGCGATCGTTGCTCTTTGACTATTTCCCGCGCTCCCCTTGGTGAGTGTGGGCGATACCAAGGTTCTGAGAAGGACGGCGAGTACTATGCTTGGATGAGTTGCTTTCAATCTCGGTATGGTTGTTCGGAATGGAAATCGAAACTCCCTTGGTTGCGTAAGTGTGTACGGTGCAACTAGGTGGCTCATATTTGCTTGGGTGAGGGCTATCTGGTTAATACTTCGTGCACGAGACTGTTAGGTGACAGTGATCATACACTTAGGTGGGGTATGGGTGTCACCTCTGAGTCCAACGCACAAGAGAGGATCGACTTGTGTTTTCGGGTGCCCACACTCTAGGCCAATGGCAAAACAAAAGTGAGGATATAAGGATTACCTATCAAGCAACCGTGACTCTGATACCACTTGATGCGAACAGTGGCCCGATCTTTTGATAGGTAGTACTAAATCAATTAGTGGAGAACTCGACGTTGACAATCCGGCTTCCAATCAGAACTAATTCAAACCCTGCAATCACTACACCACGGCTCTGTTGGTTATCAACTAGGCACAACACATGGTTGACCTCGCCAAGAAGGCTTATCCCTGTATGCGAATCGAGAACACAAGCAAGAACGTAGAAGATGCAATTTGAAATTGCGAATAATATTAAGCACATGAATTGGGGTTCCACAAACCGATGTACCATGAAAAACTGACAAAGTGTCTAGTTGTAATCTAAGCAAAACCCAAGTGTCTAAGGTTGCGGCTACTGAATATATGAGAGGGAGGCGGCGGCTAGGGTTGTGTGCAGCTAGAGGGGTGCACACAACCTAGGCTTGGACCCCCCACACACTTACAAGGCCCAAAACAACAATATGATACATTATTTTGATGATTCTAGATGATCTGCAATGAATCTGGGGCTAGGACTAGATCCATTGGGAAGATCTTGTCGTTATCTTTCTAACAAGTACAAGAACTACTTAATTGGACCCGTATGAGGGAGATATGCCCATTTTAATGCAGTGCTATCTGCTGACTCCGAACTAAACACAAAGCCCGAATTGTAGACGACTTGGAGTCTGGCTTGATTTGGCATGGCAAGGGTGGAGTCCAGCTGGAGATGGGGTTTTGTGGAGGTGCTTCTCACATGTTTCTCAGTAGTAAAACAACAGAGATATTTAGTAGCATCCCATCCTCAATATCATTATTATTAACAGTGAGAAACGAGCTCACCTCATGATTCAATTTATGTGCACGAGCTCTTGTCATAGGGCCATGATGTATGCGTGTATCCAAAGGAGTTATGTCCTCATCACTTAGGAACATCCACTGCATAAATCTTTAATTGATGAAACCCTAATCGAAGATCTATCTTGGAGAAAACTCTCTAGCTCATCTTAACTGATCAAACAAATCATTACTCCTAGGTAGCGGATACTTATTCTTGATCGTCACTTTATTAAGTGCTCAATAGTCAATGCACATTCTTAAGCATCCATCCATCTTTCTAACAAACAGGACACGTGCTCCCCATGGAGACGAACAAGGTCTCAGAAAACTTTTCTCTAGCAGCTCCTCGATATCTGCTTCTTCATCTCTACCAACTCATTTGTAGGCTTCCGATCCGGTCTTTTCGCTATTGGTGTTGTACCAGGCACTAACTCAATCACAAACTCAATATCCTGATCTGGTGGTATACCAAGCAAATCCTCGAGAAACACATTAGGGTATTCTCTGACAACTCGCACTTCCTCCAAACTAACAGCTTTAACATTATTAACCATCAGCTGACTATCACGAATTGTAGTCGCTTGAAACTCCACGTTTTCTCCCTTAGGTCTTTCAATGCTCTGGCTTAACCCAGTACTACCCGCTAAGGTTTCAACACTGAAGGGACTGGTTACCACAATCATGGCCCTCCTCTTGTGCCATGTGAGTTTTATTGTTCGGTCGGATCTCACACCACCACTGGTAGTACCAAGGCTAAGACAATGCAAATTAATTAGGTAGGTTCAATCCATACCTGATATGTGGTTGCATGTTTGACTCAGATCAAATGCTTGCAATGTTAAGTCCTTTGGATGACCAAAACAAGACTTCTACAAATCCTCTGCCATTCTGGCCAACCTTGGCACACTGCCCCTTGCCATTTGCTCCAATCAAAATGATTACCACTCCAGTTGGTTACCATGCACCATGTGCCATCAACAAGTCAATATCGTTGCGTGATAAACCCGTCACAGCAACTCAACATCATTGTGTGACAACCCCTAACACACCGATTCCATAAACAAGTTCCATATTCCATTAGTCAAGATTAATTTCGACATTCCAAAAGATATGAGTTAAACATGGCATGGCTAAGTATTCTAAACACAGTTTAACCAACCCATGTTGATTTCTAATATTAATTAACTAGTAATGAACTATCCTGGGGTAACAATTAATCATGGCATACAAATGACAAGGTATGGTATAATTCAATTGGGTAGATTAACTAGATCCCAAACTAATTTAAAATCAATTCTACACAAAAAAAATAACATGCAATAATTTAAATGAATATAGCAATTTTTGTAAAATTGGGTTCAACATGATCAAAGCACAACTTGCCTTGAAAAAGCCCGTGTTCTTGCTTTAGACCTTGGTCTTGGTTCAACGATCCCTCCTCGGACGCTCCGAGCACTTTGACATCTACGCGTATCGAGAGAATACACCGAATAAACACCAAAATAGAGAGCAAGTAATTCTAAAAATTAAATACATTTCACCATTAAATAGATCTCAATTTTATAAATTTTTAAAAACTTGAATTGCCCCAATCGGAGCTAGTATGAGGAAGAACGGGCTAACGAAAGATTAAAAAATAATAAAAATCAGAAAATTAAAAATACCGAATTAATTGAATTATTTTTATACTGAAAAACCCCTTTTATTACATCAGCATTACATCAACACTGAATAAAGATTTTTGGCCAAATTATTTTTTCACAAAAAAACCCTGCAGAGACTGACGTGTGGGCCCCACACTTTAGCCCTGTGGACGTCACAGTGAAATCAGCGCACTACGTAGTGAAGCACCGCCCTGGCCACGTCGGTCGATGGTGGCTAAGGCCCTTGGGCTGTCAACGGCGACAACGAGTGGCACCTACGGATAGATCTTGGCAAGACGGTCTTGATGACATGGATGGTTCCTTCTTCGGCAACCTTAAATGGTGGCAACGACGTTAAAAGCGGTGTCAGCTTTGAGTCCACAGCGCGATGGCTCCGATGGCGTTCCAGGGAAATGAAGATGCACGCCGCTATCCCACATCATGACAAAGCTGATGAGACTGTTCTTGGTGGCGGAGACCCACGGACGGTAGCAAATCGGCGCTTTTGCACCTCGGCGGCACTCAGCAAAAACCCTGATTGAGGTGATTCTTGGGATTCCACCTTAGGGTTTCAGTTTGTGACCTCGAGGCGACCCTGGTGTGCTCCTTTATAGCCTGATTACCCCATGTCTCCTACGACTTGGACCTGGAGTCCATGGCGGATGTGGCGGCTCTGCTCCAAGTCCTTTGTGGAGAAAATTAGAAAGGTGACTCGTGGAAGGATGGACGGTTCGGATGATCTACGACACAAAGCAATCTGGAACTCACACGGTGATCAATGGCTGAGAACAGATCCAATCCTAAACCGACACGGTTCAATCTCACATGTTCGATTAGAATCCAATGGCTAGGGTATAAGGGTTGAAGTGTGGGCTGAGCTAGGCCGACGTTGAGAGAAACTGGGCTGGGCCCAAACTGGTCTTAGCCTAACACTGGTACTAACATTTTTCCAGATATTTCCCAATTAAAATAATTTTGATAAACGGAATAATTAATTAAGTTAATAAAAATATCAAAAAAATTTCGAAAATATTTTGACACATTTTAGTACTCAAAAAAAAATTTCACAAAACTTTATTTAAACTTTCAAATACTTTTCACAATAGGCCATATTAAACAATAAATAAATAAATCCTAATAAATTTCAGAAAAATCCAATAAATTCATAAAATCCACAAAATCAACATTAAATCCAAATAATCTAAAAATTAGGATGTTACAGTTGCACACCTCTGCAGAGTGAGAAAGTTTTTGAAAAGCCAATCCCGCGGTCATGGGATTCTTGGTGCATTAACACTCATTAGAGTTTTAACATTTTCATAAAACGGGATGATTTGAAATGCTTATGAAAAGTTCATTTTAGAGATCATGTCATGTGTTGGCAAGATATTGTTCGATGCTCACATTCATGGAGGAACTATGAGTTATTACATTTATGCTATTCATACTTGTTATTTATATACCTGTCAAATTGCTTTTATAAAATTCCTCTTGCAATCTATTATTTGGTATTTTCAATTCAACTTAGCTTTCAACAAACAAACCTAGTAGCCATTTCCTTTGTCATAGCGTGCATTTAATTATATTTGTAAGCACTACAAGTCTTGTTAAGCACGAAAGTACTCAACCTTGCTATTATTGACATTCAGTTGATGAGGAAACCCCAATGAGTACTATGCCACGGTAAACGGGGAATATGATGTTGAGTTTTTCTAGGGTTTAACCTTGTCAGTTGCTTGTGGGAATAGATGGGCAAGGCCTATTGATAAGTATCTGTATCTTTCGCTGCTTTTGGTTAAGCCTTCATGGCTTATGTACGAACTACGTTGTGTTAATAAAGTTGAGAACTTTTGTATGAATGTGGTAACAATATTGTAAATGTGCGCACTAGCCAGTGATCATGGGACTATTACAGCATGCACATAGGACCTTCTTGGTATTCCAAGCCAGAAGGGAGGGTCCCCAAGCCGCACGGCGCCTAGCGGTCGCCTTCGGATGAGAGACAGCTAGGGTTAAGAACCCTAGTCACTTGGCCATAGGACACGGTTACTATGGGCCGTGATGGCCCACTAGCGTGACCCATGGGCTATACGGCCCAGCCATTATTGAATAGAAATAAAAGAGAGAAGGGAAAATTAAAACAACGTTTTAGCATTTTAACCCCTAAAGTTATAGTTAGTTTCGACCAATCGTGAGAATATTTCTTTAAGGCCCTAAAGTTCCTCAAAATTCCAAAACTAGTTAATAAATCTTGAAAATTTATATTGAATCATAGAAATTGATCTTCTAGGTATATAGGCTTTCGTAAATTGTTGTACCTTAGACATAGTACATATTGGAAGCTCCATATCTGCGGGTTTATTTTTCCTGGCATAATTTTATAATTATATATGATGTTTGTATTTTTTTGTTATTTTTGGTAATTCTGAAAATTATTTGGTAATTAGTAGACAATTATGAAAAATGCTAGGAAAATTCTGAAAAAATTATATAATTATCTACTGAATAGATATAGACTAAACCTTATTGATTCAATGACAAGCATGCAACATAATATTTTACCAATTGTAAAATTTAATGTTGTTTGCATATAGGATATATCGAACATCGCAAAGATGGAATTTAGTGAGCTCACCCTAACGGCAATAATTACCTTACCTGGGCAATGGATGGCAAGATCAACTTGACAACTCATCACTTAGAGCTGCTATCACTCACCCTAAAGTTAACACCTCTACTCTTCCTGAAGGCGCCAAGTTTGCAGCCCTGCATTTCTTAAGGCACCATATCCATTCAGACTTGAAGGATGAATATTTGATAGAGGAGGACCCACTAGCACTGTGGAATTCCCTAAAACAACGATATAACTAGTAAAGATCCGTACTACTGCTAGAAGTATAGCGCGAATGGACCCTCCTACGTTTTTAGGATTTTAAGACTGTGATAGCGTATAACTTTGCCATGTACAAACTTATCGCCAAACTAACATTCTATAACCAGGAAGTTACTGATGCTGAAATGATAGACAAGATTGTGTACCTTCCACCCCAAAATAAGGATGCTGCAATAACAGTACTATCATACCAAGTACGAGAAGTACACTTGAGCTTATATGCATTTTGCTAGAAGCAGAAAAACATGAACTCCTGATGAAGAATCATCATGTCCTCCCTAATGGGACACATGCAATGCCCGAAGTGCATGCAATGCCCGAAGTGCATGCAAATGCTCAGCAGGCCAGCAATAGCTATAGCCGCAGAAAGTTCCAACAACATAACGGCCTGTAACATCCAATTTTTTTTGCTCATTTGAATTTATTATGGTATTTTAAATTTTTCATAATTTTATTGCTAATTAAATCTTAATTGGGCATTTAAGCTTCCTGGTGGTGCTCCGATTGCCATGATGCGTGCATTAGATCGATCACCTCATCGAGAGCTTCCTAGTAGCACCACCCGTTGTTGCTGAGAGCCACCGCCGAGCCGATATCCATCCGGTCGAGGTGCTATTTGTAACATCCCAATTTTTGGCCTAAATTAATATTTTGTGGTTTTTAAGCATTTTATAAATTTCCTGAATTTATTGGATTTTTCTAAATTTTATTTGAATTTAATTATTACTTTATATATGGCCTTTTGTGAAAATTATTTAAATGAAAATTATTTAAATATTGAGAATTACAAATAAAGTTTTATCAAAAATATTTTATCTGAGTTCCAAATGTCTGAAAATATTTTTTTGATTTTTTCTAGAATTGTTTTGGTATTTTTATAACCTTATCTGAATTATTCTATTTATCAAAATTATTTTAAATTGAAAATATTTTATAATCTGGTAACAATGTCGGGCTAAAACTCATATGGACCCGGCCTATATGTCGCTGCTCAGCAAATCTCTAGAAGCTTAGATCGTCGTCGTCGGATTTCAATCGGACTGTTACAAGCCGTAGGAAACCCTAGTGAATGCAGCCGTTTGATCTCATATCCGGCTCAAATTAAGCCACGTGGTCGAGTATCACAACTGTTGATCGTCCACATGGACGACTAATGGGTGTTCGATGCTTTCCCCGCTGCCGTGCACCTCGTTCTTTCGATCTGTCGCGGGTGGACCAGATTGCGCCACGTTTCGCCATCGACGCAACCGCCGGATCCATCGCGAGTAGTCTTGATCGAGCCAGATATCACATGTCAGGTGATGCCACGCGTGCCTGCTGATGTCACTTGGCTGATGTCATGGTTGACGCCAGCGTTGACTGTCGGTTGGTGTACTGTGCTCATGCACCAGGTTCACGGTAGACCAGGGGGATTTGTGGACTGGTTGCATGGACGAGAGATGTGTCGGGCTAGGATTGGCTGAGTTCAATGCTGACATCATAAATAGATTTTTCAGTATAAGAGTAATTGAGTTAATTTGGTATTTTCTAATTTTCTTTTTTATTCAAATCTTTCGAGAACCGGTTCTCCCTCATACGTGCTCCAATTGAGGTGATTCAAATTTCTAAAAATTTGTAAGATTGAAATATATTTAATGGTGAATTTTTCTATTGTTACACATAGACATTGAAGTGCTCCAAGTGTCTATGGCGGAATCGTTGATGCAAGATCAAGGTCCAGAGCAAGATTAAGAACTTTTTTAAGGCAAGTTGTCTTTTGATCATGTTGAATCCAATTTTACAAAATTGCTATGTTGATTTACTTTATGCTTGATATTTTATGTGTACAACTGTTTTGAATTAGTTTGGGATATAGTTAATCTACCCAATTGAACTATACCTTACCTTGTCATTTGTATACCATGATTAATTGTCTCCCTAGAATGGTTCATTACTAGTTGGTTAAATATTAGTAATCAACATGGGTTGGTTAGACCTTGTTAGTATGCTTAGTCGTGCCACATACAACTCATGTTATTTGAATTATGAAAAGTTAATTTTTATTGATGTAATATGGAACATGTTTATGGAATTGGTGTGTTAGGTGTTGTCACACAATGATGTTGAGTTGTAGTGACGAGGAGGTCACGCAACGATGTTGACTTGTTGATAGCACGAGGTGCTTGGTAAACAACTGGGGTGGTAATCATTTAGATTGGGAAAGTGGCAAGAGGTAGTGTGCCAAGGTGGGCCAGAAGGGCAGAAGGTATGTGGAAGTCTTGCCTCAGTCGTCTTAAGGACTTAACCTAGCAAGCATTTGAACTGAGTCAAATATGCAACCACATGTCTAGAATGGGATAGACCTAATTGATTAATTTGCAATATTTTAGCTTTGGTACTACTAGTAGTGGTGTGAGTACCAAGTTTACGGATCAACTCACATAGTGCAAGAGAGGGGCCCTGTTGTGGTGGTGTAAACCTTTAGTGTTGAAACCTTAGTAGGTAGTACTGCATTAAGATAGAGCATCATAAAGGATTTGTCATGATCTCTCTACAAGACACCAAAGGAAGTGTGTTAATATTGATTGCACAATGAGATGATCATGTCGTATGGGTAAAGTGCATAACCTGTGTAGAGTGTAAAATCTATTCGGATAGCCATGCTCACGGTATTGAGCAATGCTCCAGGATTATAGTCAAGGGTTAGATTTTATAAATGAAAACTTAAATAAAAAGGCAAGATGCCATTGGAAAGTTTGGAACTTGACTTAGGGCCGGATGCCATGTTTACTTGAGAAATACCTGGAAGTTATTATTGTTAATATTTGTTTTACCATCATTTCAATCTATTTATGTTATTCTTTTATAAATGCTGCTTTATTGCAAAATAACCATGTTAACCATTCAATTGGAATAAGCCTTGCATATAGTTTTGTTATAACTGCATTCTATGCACAACTTGTTGAGCACTTTAAATACTCAACCTTGCCAACAACCAAATCACCAGTTAAGGAGTCTTCACCAGCTTTGGAAGATGAGTACCACAAGGAGACGAATGTTTAGGGTGTGAGCCTTGTCAGTTGCTTGTGGTAAACTGAGGCGTTATCTACGTTTTTCTTTAGCTGCAGTTTAATTTAGTTTAATTTTCTTAGTTTAGCCCTGCGTGGCTTATTCATGCAAGTTGACTATAAGGTCTGTCAATAGGTTATAATAATATATGGAGTCTTTTATTTTGTCTCCGCTGTATATGATTGTGATATTCATCTATGTTTAGCCTGTATGCACTAGCATGATCCTGGACTAGTGTGTTATACACAAAGGGTTCGAATTTGTATATTCGGATCCCGATAGAGGTGGTATTAGAGCCATACTGACTGTAGGTCTTGACCCTAGATAGCCTGGTTATCTCTTAGGTGTTACCAAAATTATTTTCCAAAGGAAAATTTAAATTTGACTAGTAAGAAGCTCTTGACTCTTCTCATTCATCTATTCTTGTCCTTTACTGAATTTTTATTTCTTTTTTTTGTTGGTCCAAGTGGAGGTCTCACCCAAATTCCTTTTAATAGATGAGGGTGGCTCAGACTTATGGTGAGCGTGAAGGAGGCTATGCTGTAGAACTTTGGAAGGTTTTGTTGGTTTTGGGTAGCTTTGTTCGATCACTTTAAACAAGGAATTGCTAGGTTGTCAATGGTGTGGAGCGAGATTTTATTTGCAAGATTCTTATCTACGCACGAGAGGATGAGAAGGCCAGCAAACCAATAAACATTACTGTTAGAAGAGCGACATTTGAGATCGGGATCCAGGAGTCTTCACGTCTTGCTTTTCGACGGATTTGTCAGGACTATGCATTAGGATTCTTGTATCTTACCTATGCTATTTCTCCTTTCCCCTAACCATGTGAAGCAATCAACAGATGGTTAACACTCGTGGAAACAATTGAGCTTCTATTATTGGAAATCGATCCAAAGACATTCCCAACGATGTAGCACTTCCTCAACCTTCACTACCAGTAGATATGCAGAACTTGGGAGCTTTTCTCGTTACTCAGACTCAGTTGATGCAGATTATGATGCAACAGATGCAGAGCATGAAAACTCAAGCTCTAGCTATTAACAACACTGCTCAACCAAACAACAGTGGATCTCAT
Source organism: Otatea glauca (assembly GCA_036346275.1). Taxonomy (NCBI): domain Eukaryota; kingdom Viridiplantae; phylum Streptophyta; class Magnoliopsida; order Poales; family Poaceae; genus Otatea; species Otatea glauca. Next base: position 20,659,097 of record CM070727.1, on the reverse strand, counting down.
CCTTATTCAAAGTTGTCTGATTTTATGAGGACTCGTCCACCAACATTCTTTGAGAATATCAATCCCTTAGAAGCTGATGATAGGCTCATAACTATAAAGAGAAAGCTGCACATAACCCAATGTGAGGGTAATGAGAAGGTTCTCTATGCTTCTCATCAACTAGAAGAAAGTGTCACTGAATGGCGAGAGAACTACTATGTTGCTCATGAAGCCCCACAAGAGATCACGTGGGAGTTTACTACTGCCTTTCGACTGTATCATGTGCCTGAAGGAATGATGGACCTGAAGTAGGAGGAATTTAGGGCACTTAAGAAAAGAAGCCAGCTAGTGGTTGAATATCTTAACAAGTTTACACAGCTTGCACGCTATGCCCTGAAGATGTTGCAACTGGTAAAACAAGGCAGTCACGTTTCATGAAGGGACTGAACTCTGGTTTGTAAGTTGGGTTGATTACCCATAACTTCCTTGATTTCTAGGAGTTAGTCAACAGGGCTTTAATTCTGAAAGACAAGCGTAAAGAAGTTAGTGAAGATCACAAACGCATGATGGCTAATCAAGGAGGACGTCCAAATCATTTAAGGTTGAGAATGACTCCGCAACAGTTTGCGAGGTTTCAACCATAGGCTACAAACAAGACATTGACACCTGCACCACGTCCATCTGATCAAATTTTTTTAATGCCTACTCAAGGAAATAATGCGCCAGGAGGAAATCAATAGTCTTTTGTTAAGCGCTGTTATAGTTGCAATGAGCCAAGACACTTTACTAACAAATATCCTTAGAGAGGAGGTATTACACCTATTCGCTTCAACCTGAGAACTACACCTGCTAAGGCACCTGCACTAGGTGTGAATCATGGATTAAGTCATGTTGGAAAGATGCCCCAAGCAATAGTGAGGTCGAGTCAACCATATCACCGCAAATGGAGCTCATGATGCATCAGACGTTGTACTAGGTAAGTTTCTTATTAACTCAGTGCCTACAATAGTTTTATTTGATTTTGAAGCTTCATATTCTTTTGTTTCTCGAGTTTTTGTAGTTAAAAATGGGTTGGATGTTAAGAATCTTAAGTGTGTGCTACTTGTCCAAGCCCCACGATTAGAACTTCGGTCTAGTCTTGGCTGTTTGGGAGTTAAGTTGCTCATTAATGGAATAGAGTTCGTACTGAACCTTATTATATTGGATACCTACATCTTAGATATAATCCTTGGAATAGATTGGATGTCCAAACATAAGACTGTTTTGGATTATGGTCGAAGAGTTGTATCAGTTGAATGCTTTAATGGAGAGAAAGTGGAATTTCAAGCGACCGCAGTACGTGATGGTCAGTTGTTGGTAAACAGTGTGAAGATTGCCATTTTAGAGGATGTGCCAGTTGTTAGAGAATATATGGATGTTTTTCCTAAGGATTTGCCTAAAATGTCACCAGATCAGGATATTGAGTTTGTTATTGAGATAGTGCCTAGTACAGCACCCACTACAAGAAACAGGGAAAAATTCGTGGGCCAAAAAAACCCACGAATTTATGTATTTAAATTCGTCGGTTTCTATAAAACCCACGTTTTTAATTAAATTCATGGGCCACAATAACACCCACAAATTTATTTATTTAAATTCGTGGGCCACAATAATACCAACGAATTTATATATTTAAATTCGTGGGCCACAATATACGCACGTATTTATTCATTTAAATTCGTGGGCTAGAACTTACCCACGAATTTACGCATTTAAATTCGTGGGCCAGAACATACCCACGAATTTACGCATTTAAATTCGTGGGCCACCAAACCCCACGAATTTAAGCCGAGTAGGAAAAGCCCAAGCCCGCCCGCCCGCTCGGCGCTTTGCCCTGCCGCCTCCGCTGGCGGCCACCAGCGCCGTCGCCCGCCGCCCGCTTGCGTCGCCCCGCTGCCGCCCGCCGCCCTCCCGGCCGCGCGCCGCACTCGGCCGCCCGCCTATGCCCCCAGACCGCTTGCCGTGCATTGCCGCCTTTGCCGCCGCGCGCCGCCCGCCGTCGCCCGCTGCCGCCGCCGCTCATTGCCGAGAAGCGCCGACCGCCGCCGCCGTGCTGCCGCCCGCCGCCACAGCGCCGTCGCCCGCCTCCGCTGCCGCCCTCCGCCAGCGTCGCCGCCCGCTCGATCGCCCGAGCGCCGCCCGCCTTGCGCCCGCCGCCGCCGCCCGGCCGCGCTGCCGGCCGCTCGCCGCCGCCACCCGCGCCCGCCCGCCGGCGCGCCGCGTCAGCGCGCTGCCCTTCCGCCACGCCACCGCCGCACCATCGTCGGCGTTGCCTCGTCGTCGCTGGCGCCACCTCGTCGTCGCTGGCGCCACCTCGCCCTCCCCGGACCCTCCGCGACGCCCCCACCGGCGTTGGAGAAGGTATATTTTATCTCTTTTTATATTCGTTTAAAGTTATTTCATCTCATTTTATATTCGCTGCATATGATGTATATTTTTTTATTTTCTTGCTGCCGTTGTATATAACATTAGAGTTTAGGGTTTGTGTCGAACAGTAGAGAGCCTAGGCGTCACCCGTTAAGAACGATGCATCTCACATTTGCTTGTGAGGTGCGCGGTTTCGGAATTGTCCGATGTATTTTGGACGGCCGAGAATGTTGGGCATTGCATAGGGCACTGTGGCGTGCGGCGATCGAGCGTGATTTGGCCGCATAACCTGTTGTTTTCCGACGCACCAAACATCGGCGTGCGTTTGGAGAATAGCGGGGTTATCTTTGTCGAAATTCGTTCGATTAAATAGCGCACGTCATAGGTCGCATGCAATAACCTCCATTCTTAGGTGGGTTTAGAACACATCTTTCCTAATAGGGTTGTCTTTGTCACCTAAGCCACGGTCGTGCGTTGACATCGTTTCATTTGTTTAGCTTTGATAATGGGTGACGATCGAAGGCGATGTATGACGGATGGAGGATTGATGGGGGCACTCAAGGAATGGGGCGGATCACGGATGCTTTCTTGAAGCAAGCATTCATTGGAGGAGTGAATATGTGTATTGCCGTGTACCCTCTGCGAGAATAACGGCTACTCTGACAAGGATATAGTGCGATATCACATTTGCAAAAACGGGTTCATGCCTAACTATTTGGTGTGGCACCGTCATGGAGAGGCCGCAGGCGAGCCATTGAGATGGAAGAGATCTTTGGACCATGGGAGGATCATGACCGGATGGAAGAGATCTTTGGATGATCTTGGCGGGGGATCAATTTAACTCCGGGAGGGTCACACAGGAGGAGGTTAAGGAATTCTATAGGCTACTTGGCGCCTCGGACGAAGTCGCATGACTTGACCAATGTGACCGTCCTGCAGCGGTTACGGCTTATGTCGATGAAGTCGAAGTTCAACTTTTCGAACAAATGCTTCAACGCTTTGCTTGAACTAATGAATGATGTCCTTCCGCCTAACCACAAGATGCCAAAGGATTTGTACCAATCGAAAAAGTTGATGGCCGACCTCGGGATGAATTACGGAAGATTGATGTGTGCGAGAATAATTGCATCTTTGTTCGGAAGGATCATGACAAGGATACCCATTGTATGCATTGCGGTAAGTGTAGATTCATTGAGGTGGTAGATGAGGAAGGGTATCGGTGACTACAAAGGTCGCGACTAAGCGACTTCGGTACATGCCGATCACGGATAGGCTTAAGCGGCCGTACATGTCAAAAAAGCAATGAAACATATGCGGTGGCACAAAGAAGGTAGACGTGAGGACCAAGACCGGATATGATGGTGCATCCGTCGATGGCGAGGCATGGCGTGCATTGGACCGATTCGATCCTGCATTTGCAAGCGACCTAGGAGTGTCCGTCTTGGTTTGTCCACGGACGGTTTCACACCTTCAAAGACAAGCGCTAGCCCCTACTCTTTTGGCGATCTTCATCATGCCATACAATCTTCCACCGAGATTTGCTTGAAAGAGGGTTCATATTCCTTGCTCTTGTCATTCCAGTCCTAAGCATCCAGGGAAGGATCTCAATAGAAGTTGTGGCGAGGGGAAAAGGCATACGACGGCGTTGGTGGTAGAGAATTTACCTTACGAGCCGCATACCGTGGTCGGTCCATGATTTGTTGGCATATGGCATTTGGGCGGTTTGGTGTGTTCATGGTCACTGTGTTGTCCAATTTGTATGGTCGACTACGATGCATTGTGCTCATGCAGTAAAAGATCACATTCTTCGATTGCCATCGACGATGGCTTCCGCGAGGCACCCTTTTAGGAACAGCGCCAAAGCATTTCGAAAAGGACGAGAAAGTTAAAAAGGGTCGCCAAGCAACTCACGGGAGAGGAGATAGCTGAATGGCATAGTCGGCTTGCGATCTACTAAGTGGGTTTCATGGCTATGGAAAGGAGCACAACCGAATCATATTTCTTTTCTTTGGGAGCTGCCTTACGCGAAGCTTTGATTCTCGCCGCATAACATAGATTTGATGCACCAAGAGCGCAATGTGGCAGAAAGCATCATAAGCATGGTGTTTGATGTAACCGACAAAACAAAGGATAACGTGAGTGCTAGGAAAGACATGGGTGATCATTGTGCTAGGCCGTGACTCGAGGTTAAAGTTGGTTTAAATGGAAATGAGAGCCGGCCACGAGCTCCATACTGTGTGAAGCCAGAAGACCGTAAACAGATTTTGAGGTGGTTGAAAACTCTAAAGTTTCCTGATCGCTATGCATCTAACATAAAACGGGCCATGAATGTCAGCACCGGTAAGCTAAACGGGCTAAAGAGTCATGATTACCATATTATCATGGAAAGACTTGTTCCGGTAATGTTTCGTGGCTATTTTGATAATGAGTTGTGGAGGATGTTAGCGAGCTGCCATTTTCTATAGGCGGATATGCGCTAAGGAAATCTCAAAGACGTTGATGCAGAAGTTAGAGAAGGGAATTCCATTGCTTGTATGCAAGTTGGAAAAAACTTTCCCACCTGGTTTTATGAATGTGATGCAACATTTGCTGGTGCATCTACCTTGGGAAGCGAAGGTTGGAGGTCCTGCGTAGTTCAGATGGATGTATAGTCACGAAAGGGAGTTGAAAAAGCTTAGAGCTATAGTGCGCAACAAGGCAAGGGTAGAGGGGTGTATCGCAGAGGCTTATGCAAGTAAAGAGATCACAAACTTCTCAACAAAGTATTTCGCACTCAAGCACAACGTGAATGCCCCTACGAATCGGTACCGTGCCACGGAAGAAGAACCGTTGAGCGAACTTAAGCTTTTTCAATGAAAGGGTTAACCTGTTGGGTCGTACACTTCACACCATGTTGAGTATGAGGAGTAGAACCTGGCCATGCTTTACATGTTCACTAACATGGTAGAAGTTGAAAAATTTTTTAAGTAAGTGACTTTCTGAATTATGTTTTCAACATTTCAGTGTAGTGTCCTTTTTAACCTGAGAATAAATGACGCAGAGTATTTGACAAAGAAAATTGGAAGTCAACAGGGTAGCACAAAAGGTTGTCGGAGATTCGTTCAGCAATGCACGGATTCAAGCTGTCATCAATTTTTACAAGAGGGTGAAGAAGGTGAACATGAGAAGAGGACCAGAGGCGAGGAGGATACACCTGACAGAACAAGAGTATCTCAAGAGCTCAGTCGATTGGATAATGAAGGACATGGAGGCTTGGAGGTGGATGTGCCGGTACTGGGGGTCAGAGGATTTTCAAGAAAAATCAAATAGAAATCAAGGGAACAGAAGAAGTAGATTGGGGAAGCACAAGTACGGCGCAGACGGACACATTGGCCTAGAGCAACGCATGGTAAGTATCGGTATTATAATTGTTAGTTAATTTGTCACTATGTTTATAACTTTGCATCGTAGGAGGCTGAAAGTGGGAGTACTCCCACTTTTGTGGAAGTTTACATCCGGGGGCACCAAGGCGAGGATCCACAGAACCGGATGTGTTGTGCGACAGCGGGCTAGTGAGAGGATGGTAAGTATAAATGACACAATATGTTTTGTGCAAATTTACATCCAGGAGCATCAAAATGCTGTTTTGCAGGCGTCATATGCAGAACAAATGACACAACGTCATGGGCCGGAGGTTGATTGGAGGGCCGCGTCGGTCGATGTGGAAGCGTTGTACCACGCTGGAGGGGGCCTAAAGCATGGGAGGTTCGTTAATAAAACTGATTTTATTTGTTTTCGCTCTACTAAGGAAAAAAAATGTTGCATGGTCACATTTCAGTATATATCGTTTGTAGGTGGGCCATGGGGGATTGAGTTGTGGACTGCGATCGTCCTCCACGAGGCTCGGTTTCCTCACAGGGGAGTGCTCGATCGTCGAGGTCCGCACGGGAAGCACAAGCGCACGAGGAGGCTCGTGAAGCGCGAGAGGAGGCTCGTCAAGCATATCTTGACTAGCTCGTAAGTGTAGTTCTTATATATAATATCTATTCTTGTTTAGCTTGACCTGTCATATTGATATTCTCATATTGTGTCTTGGTTGAATAGTACTATTGATATTCTCATATTGATATTCATGTGAATCAGCATAATGTTACTTGTAACACAACCTAAGTTAATCTTGAACTTGCAGGTTTCTAGGTCACGCCCTCCAGCACGTACTAACGACGACATCATAGAAGACATCTTCAACAGCGCCGACGGTGGTGGTAGCGCCCACAACTCCAACAACCCCGAGGCATGAATTCCATTGTGAGCTCGATTGGTGTATTACTGTTGTACTTTATAACTTGTTGTGATGGATACATTGTGATCGACTTATTATGATGGACTTATTGTAATGGAATGTGGATTGTATCTATTGCGGTTGTAATGTGTTGTACGTCATTGCGTAGTTTACAAATTGCCGTTGGATGTGTGATTGGATTATCTAAGGATCCGCTAGAATGTCTCCTTCTCGGTTTGAGAGATTGATATATATATTATAACCGCAAATATTTTTTGTCTCATTGAGTGGATGTCCTATTTACTAGAGAGGTCATGCGAAATTTTGTACATTTCTGAGACTTAGTTTTAAGCGGTTTTAAGAGTTAAAAGGTTGGTTTTGATTTTTGAGAGAGGTAATAGGTTTGGTGTCTCGCTTGTTAATTCTTCGTTCGCTTGAACTTCATTGTGGAGTTTGTTCTTTTGTGTTAGTGTTTCTGATTAGATTTGAACAAAATAGATGATCCTTCGTATTTATTCTTCGCTTAGCAATTTTTAGTTTCAATTTTCTTTTTGCCTTTTCTTTTCTTCTTTAGTTGTTATATGTATTGAGTGCGATGCATATATATATATATATTATACATTTGGATATATATGGATATATATATATATATTTTTGTAAAAATGACTGATAAATTCGTGAGCCATTCAAAACCCATGAATTTATCTGGCTGCTCCAGATAAATTCGTGGGTTTATTCTGCCCACGAATTTAAAAGATTAAATTCGTGGGTTTTTTAAACCCACAAATTTAACAGATTAAATTCGTGGGTTTAATAAACCCACGAATTTAATTAAATTAAATGGGCTATATAGCTCATTTAATTTAACAATTAAATTGTGGGTTCAATAAACCCACGAATTTAATCTGTTAAATTCGTGGGTTTAATAAACCCACGAATTTAACTCAGATTCCCAATTAAATTCGTGGGCTTGGCAGAAACCCACGAATTTAACTTAAATTCATGGGTACCCACGAATTTAATTGATTAATTTCGTCGAGTTAAATTCGTGAACTAAATTCGACGGTTTGCTCATGAATTTAAATTAAATTCGTGGGTTTTGGCCTAAATTCGTGTGTTTTTGGCCCACGAATTTTTCCCTGTTTCTTGTAGTGACCAATAGCAAAAAGACCGTATCAGATGCCTACTGATGAGTTGGTAGAGATAAAGAAACAGATTGAGGAGTTGCTAGAGAAAGGTTTTGTTAGACTTAGTTCATCTCCATGGGGAGCACCTGTTCTATTTGTCAGAAAGAAGGACAGAAGTTTAAGGATGTGTATTGATTATCGTGCACTTAATGAAGTGACGATAAAGAATAAGTATCTGTTCCCCAGGATAGATGATTTGTTTTATCAGTTAAGGGGAGCTGGAGTTTTCTCCAAGATAGATGTTCGATCAGGATATCATCAGTTGAAGATTCGTGTGGAGGATGTTCCTAAGACTGCGTTCTCTACGCGATATCGATATTACGAGTTTACGATTATGTCTTTTGGATTGATCAATGCTCTTGCATATTTCATGAATATGATGGATATGGTTTTCATGGAATATTTGGACAAGTTTTTCGTCGTATTCATAGATGATATCCTTGTTTACTCCAAGTCGGAAGAAGAGAATGCGGAACATTTGAGATTAGTTCTCGAAAAGCTACAAGAGCAACAATTGTATGCTAAGTTTAGCAAGTGTGACTTTTGGAGAGAAAAAGTTGAATTTCTTGGACAAGTGATTACTGCTAAAGGAGTTGCCATTGACCCAAGTAAAGTTGAAGCAGTGTTGCGCTGGGAGTAACCGAAGTCAATTACTCAGATCCATAGCTTTCTAGGGATGACAAGATATTAACTTCTATATTTTGAAGGATTTTCGATGATTGCAAGACCGCTTACGCAGTTGTTGAACAAGGAGAAGTTTGCATGGATGTCGAGTGCGAAAAGTGTTTTTAGGAATTAAAGAAATGTCAGGCGATAGCAGCAGTGTTTGTGTTGATAGATGTTTAGAACAGTTTTGACATATACTACGACACTTCCAGATAAGGTCTTGGATGCGTATTGATATAGAATGTGGCAAGGTTGTTGCATAATACGTCAAGGCAATTGAGGCCACATAAGGAGAATTACCAACGCATGATTTGGAATTACCTGCCGTAGTGCATGCTTTGAAGTTGTGGCGTCATTATCTCATTGGTAATAGATGTGACATATATACAGACCAAAAGAGCTTAAAATATATCTTTACTCAATCGGATCTCAATATGAGACAGAGGGGATGGTTGTAATTGATAAAGGATTATAATATTAGAATCCATTATCATCTTGAGAAAGCTAATGTGGTAGTTGATGTCTTGAGTCGTAAGAGCCACAATACTAATATGTTAGTGTTGAATGATCAATTGAATTTATGCAAGGAATTTCATATATTGAAATTGGAAATGGTTGCAAAAGGGTTTCTAGCTGCTTTGGAAGTAAAGCCAACTCTAGAAGATCTGATCAGAGAATTTGAGAAGGATGATGGAACGATAAACAAAATCAGGTCTAAGAAGGATGAAAGTTTAGCTAAGGATTTTACTTTGGACAGTCAAGGTACTATATGGTTTAAAGGTCGAATTTGTGTATCAAACAAGAAGGGGCTTCAGTAGTTGATTCTTGGGGAAACACATGACTCAAAGTATTCAATTCATCCAAGAAGTGCCAAGATGTATCAAGATCTTAAGGAAATGTTTTGGTAGCTGAACATGAAGCATTAAGTTGCTGAGCATATTGCTTTATGTGATGTGTGCCAGAGAGTGAAGGCGATGCATCAGAGACCCCTAGGTTTATTACAGCCGTTAAAGATTTCTAAATGGAAGTGGGAGGAAATTGGTAAGCATTTTATGACTGGTTTGCCTAGAACCTAGAATGGTTATGATTCCATATGGGTCGTCGTTCATCGTTTGACCAAAGTCGCTCATCTCATACCCGTTAAGACTATTTACTCAGGAGATCATTTGGCAGAGCTATATATATTAAGGATTGTATGTTTGCATGGAGTGCCAAAGAAGATAATGTCAGATAGAGGTACCCAATTTACCTCGAGGTTTTAGAATAAGTTGCATGAAGCAATGGAAACTCAATTGAATTTTAGTACAGCGTATTATCCGCAGATAGATGGTCAGACTGAGAGAGTTAATCAGATTTTAGAGGATTTGCTGAGAGCTTATGCTACTTCGTGGATGCTGAGTTCACTTATAACAACAGTTATCAGGCCAGTTTGAAGATGTCACCATTTGAAGCTTTGTATGGTCGCCCCTGTCGTACTCCGTTGAATTTGAGTGAGATAGGAAAGTTTTTGGTGTTTGGGCCTGATATTCTTAAGGGAGTCGAAGAGCAAATCTCTATGACCAGAGAAAGGTTGAAAGTGGCTCAATCTAAACAGAAAAGTTATGCCGATAATCGTCGACGAGTGTTGAGTTTGAGCCCGATGATTTCATGTATCTCAGGGCTACCCCTCTTAAAGGAGTTAAAAGGTTTCATGCTAAAGGAAAGCTTACGCCAAGATATTTGGTACGTTCAAAATCTTAAGCCGTTAGGGAGAGGATGCTTATCAATTAGAGTTGCCTTAGTCATTGGTGGGAGTGCATGATGTGTTCCATGTGTCAGCTTAAGAAGTGTTAAGAGTGCCAGCAGAGCAGACACCATTAGAAGCAATTGAGCTACAAAAAGATTTGACTTACAAAGAGCAGCTAATTAAGATTTTAGATGTGATGGAGTGTAAGACTAGAAACAAGTCAATTAGCTTTCATAGAGTTCAGTGGAGTAACCACTCAGAAAGTGAAGCTACCTGGAGTGTGAGGAAGATCTAAAGGCATAATTTCCTAACCTATTCTTTAGACAGCCCTGAATCTTAAGGTCAAGATTCTGTTAAGGTGGGAGGTTTGTAACATCCCAATTTTTGGGCTAAAATAATTTTTTATGGTTGTTTAAGCATTTTATTAATTTTCTAAATTTATTGGATTTTTCTGCGTTTTATTTGAATTTATTTATTACTTTTATATGTAGCCTTTTGTGAAAATTATTTAATTATTAAGAAAGTTTAAATAAAGTTTTATAAAAAAATATTTTATCTAAGTTCCAAATGTCTCAAAAAAAATTTGGGAATTTTTCAAGAATTTTTTGGTATTTTTATAAACTTATTTGAATTATTCTATTTATTGGAAATATTTTAAATTGGAAATGTTTTATAATCTGGTAACAGTGTCGGGCCGAAACCCATGCGGGCCCAACCCATATGTCGCTGCTCGACCTGTTTTTAGAAGCTTAGATAGTCGCCGTCAAATTTCGAAGCAGTAGGAAACCCTAGGGAACGCAGCTGTTTGATCTCGTATTCGACTCAGATTGAGCCATGTGGTCGAGCATCACAGCCGTTGATTGTACACTTGGACGACCGACGGGTGTTCATCTTCGAGATGCCATTGTAGTCCATGGCTGTCACATCTCCGCCGCCGCATTGGACTTGATCGCCATGTAGAGTGTGTATGATTTGGCTATTTAAGCGTCGGATCATTGCCCGAGATTCCTCATCGCAAGCCGCATCTTTTGCTCAAGGTATCATCGCTCGTGCCACGTCCATTGAGAAGGTCAAGCTCACTGTTGTGTCACCGTCGGGTTTGTCGAGTTTCGTCGTCGTCAAGTGGTCTTCGCCGTGTTTTAGCACAGATCTGAGACATCAGTTTCAAGGCAAATCAGATCTGATAGAAAATGTCGTTGGAACATCGCTGTAGCGCTACCGCCAGGGTCTTCTTCTCCAGTTCCGGTGAGGTTCCGCCGCCGCGCCAATTTTCCCCGCCGCGGTGTACCTCGTTCTTTCGATCTGTCACGGGTGGACCAGATCGCGCCACGTTTCGCCATCGACACAACCACCAAATCCATAGTTGACGGTCTGATCGAGCTAGATGTCACACATCGGGTGATGCCGTTCATGCCTGTTGATGTCACTTGGCTGACGTCATGGTTGATGCTAGCATTAACTGTCGGTTGGTATACTGTGCTCATGCACAAGGTTCACGGTGGACCAGCGGGGATTCGTGGATCAGGTGCATGGACTAGAGATACATGTCGGGCTACGATTAGCTCAGTTCAATGGTAACGTCATAAATAGATTTTCCAGTGTAAGAAAATTCAGTTACTTTGGTATTTTCCAATTTTCTAATTTTCTCTTTTACTCAAATCTTTCGAGAGCTCGTTCTCCCTCATACGAGCTCCGATTGAGGCGATTCAAATTTCTAAAAATTCGTGAGATTGAGATATATTTAATGGTTATTTGATTTTTGGAGTTTGTTTGGTCTCTATTTTGGTATTTATTTAGTGTTTTCTCTCGTTACGCATAGACATTGAAGTACTTGGAGTGTCCGAGGAGGAATCATTGACGCAAGACTAAGGTCCAGAGCAAGATCAAGAACTTTTCCAATGCAAGTTGTTCTTTGATCATGTTGAACCCAACTTTACAAAACTGCTATTGTTGATTTACTTTATGCATGATATTTTATGTGTACAACTGTTTCGAATTAGTTTGGGATCTAGTTAATCTACCCAGTTGAACTACACCCTACCTTGTCATTTGTATGCCTTGATTAATTGTCTCCTTAGGATGGTTCATTACTAGTTGGTTAAATATTAGTAATCAACATATGTTGGTTAGACCGTGTTAATATACTTAGCCGTGATACATACAACTCATGTCATTTGAATTATCAAAAGTTAATTTTGATTAATGGAATAAGGAACATGTTTATGTAATTGGTGTGTCAGGTGTTGTCACACAATAATGTTGAATTGTAGTGACGGGGAGGTTTGGCAACGATGTTGACTTGCTGATATCCCATGGTGCTTGGTAAACAACTAGAGTAGTAATCATTTAGATTGGGGTACATGGCAAGGGGCAGTGTGACAAGGTGGGCCAGAAGGGCAAAGGATATGTGGAAGTCTGGCCTCAGTCATCTTAAGGATATAACCTTGCATGCATTTGAACTGAGTCAAACTTGCAACCACATGTCTGGAATGGGACAGACGTAGCTGATTAATTTGTAATATTTTAGCTTTGGTACTACTAGTGGTGGTGTGAGTCCCGGGTTTGCGGATCAACTCATATAGTGAAAGAGGATGGCCTGTTGTGGTGGTGTAATACTTCAGTGTTGAAACCTTATTGGGTAGTTCTGGGTTAAGACAGCATTGTAAAGACTTTGTCATGATCTTTCTGCAATACAACAAAGGAAGTTTGTTAATATCAATTGCATAAAGAGATGATCATGTCGTGTGGGTAAAGCGCATAACCTCTGCAGAGTGTAAAATCTGTACGGATAGCCGTGCTCACTGTATTGAGCAATGCTCGAGGATTATAGTCAAGGGCTAGATTTTATAAAATAAAAACTTGGATGAGAAGGCAGGATGACATTGGAAAGTTTGGAACTTGACTTAGGGTTAGATGCTATGTTTACTTAAGAAATATCTGAAAGTTTTTATTGTTAATATTTATTTTACTATCATATCAATCTATTTATGTTATTCTTTTATAAATGATGCTTTACTGCAAAATTGACATGTTAGCCATTTCATTGGAATAAGACTTGCAATAGTTATGTTGGAACTACATTATGTGCACAACTTGTTGAATGCTTTAAGTACTCACCCTTGCTAACAACCAAATCACCAGCTAGGGAGTCTTCACTAGCTTTGGATGATGAGTACCAGGAGGAGACGAATATTTGGTGTGTGAGCCTTGTTAGTTGCCTATGGTAAACTGAGGGGTTACCTACGCTTTTCTTTCCACTGTAGTTTAATTTCGTTTAATGTACTTAGTTTAGCCCTATGTGGCTTTTTAATGTAAGTTGACCATAAGGTCAGTCAATAGGTTATAATAATATATGGAGTCTTTTATTATGTCTCCGCTGTGTATGACTATGATATTTATCTATGTTGAGCTTGTGTGCACTAGCGTGATCCTAGACCAGTGCGTTATACATAGAGAGATCGGATTTGCATATTCGGATCTCGACACTATTGTACACGGTTGCATGGTAGCTCCGATCTATGAAAAGGTCCATCTCGACGGTGTACATAAAATTTGCAAGGCCATCACACTGGAGTTGCCCCAAACAATGAGATTATAACACTACGGGATGCCATTGGCATATTCATCTAGTGGCCCAAAAGAGACATCTCTTTTGACGACCGTTCAGCAGCATCGAAGCTACACGCACAACATGAACCACTTGTTACGCTAGAGATACCAACACTACCAGAGCCACGTGCTACAACGAAGTAGGCCACCAAATCAGCTACCGTGTCCCGTATGGCATAGGCTGGTACTTCACTTTGGGTCCAGTCATCTCACGTGAAGATGACATATGATAGACGGCAAGACGACAGCATTGTCAAAGCAATGTGGTCCACGAAGGCCCCTGACTTTTCATTGACCCCGTTAGCACAGCAATTCAAGCTAGGAGAAACATTCATGTTGGTAGAGCACCAGCAAATGCTTACAATAGCTTGCATTAGATTGCAAAATTGGTGCATAGAAGAAGCCAACAAGCCGGTGGCACAACAAGTATCAAGTATCTCGGTCAGCTTCTAGGAGGAGCATTTATTGCACCAGTTTTTGGGGGGCTTCTTAGTGGTCAGTGTCAATGACTTGTTTGATCTCTACAACCTTGATGCCCTCGATGCCTCATTCATCAGATGCTGGACGTTGTAAATGTGTGCAATCATGGTCTACATTCATGTCATACCGATAAATGTCATATATATATATATATATGATCCTTGTTTTTGTATATATAGATACATGATCATTGAAGCAAAAAAAGAGAAAGAACCGATGGGTTTCCTCGACCCACATATGGTGTCCAAGCAAACCATGGACGAAAATTTCCAAGTCATCCAGGAATACGTGGAAAACGCATTGCTGGCTCAACGGGAAAAAAATTCATACTTTTACCCCACAACCCAGGGTAAGTGCTTCATCTAGTTACTATACTTGTTGATTTGCACTTTATACGCAACTCGAAGTTAGGTTGAATAACCATGGTGACATACTTGTGTATGTTTCACTTGGTTATACTTGTAATTATACCAAGACAGAACATATAATTTAACTTGATTCCAAAAAGGGCGGCACTCACAACTTGACACCTATCACAAAATTACTCGAGACATCGTTCAATGTCTACAAAGCTTGTGGAGGGCCACACAAGGACTCGTCGCAGCTAAAGCATGTTCATAAGTTTCTAGTATCCACTAGTACGCAATAATCCTTCACACTCCATAATAATACCTTCGGAACTAACCAATTATATTTTGGCAGTGCCACCAGTAGCCAAAGACTACTAACCAATGTGGATTCTATGTTTACCACAACATACAAATCCTCATTGGTGCAAAGAAAACCAATGTCATGGAGATTTATCAATCTTCCAATAATTGTTTTCACTTATCAATTTATATACATGCAAGACTTTACTCTTCCTATCGACAAGCTTGGAAATGCGCTAAATCTGCGTTGGAACAGGCTGACCTGCTACAAATTCGAGAACAACTCTGTGTCTGCTTGATGCATGAGGTCATAAATCCAAAAGGTGAATTCCACTCAGTCTCATTTGATGAGTTGTGAATTTGTTAGTACCATTTGGGTTAATTTTTTAACCTTGTGCTGTGAATTTATGAGTTGTAGTTATGGATTCAATTGGTTAGTATATCTCAGTTGATTTCTGATATGGATGCACTGTACATAGTGTGTAATATGTAATATGAGTTGATTTCTGAAATGTATGTCATAATAGTATGCTTATGATGTAAATTTTGTAATCTGTTTTGTTTCAAACAGCATGGCTAGCATTTCTTGAGGCTAGCCAGTAAATAGAAATGTGTAAATAGTAGGGAGATAACATCACAGATGGTTCTAAAGTCGAACCATCTGTGATGTATGAAACTTCACAAACGGTTCCACTTTAGAACCTTCTGTGATTTAAAGACATCACAGATGGTTCCAAGTTGGAACCTTTTGGGATGAAACAAACATCACAGATGATTTCAAATTGAAAAAGTCTATGATGTCTTTACATAACAGATGGTTCCACTTTAGAACTATCTGTGATAAAAATTTCATAGACAGTTTGAGAACCGTCTGTGATGCGCCCTTTTATCGCTAACACTTCGTTACTAACGGTTCACTAAATCGTCTATGATGTCAATTTTGAACTGTCTATGATGTTGTGTTCTGTACTAGTGTAAGGTTGACCTTAAGGTCTTTCAACATTCGTTTATTCAATAAATATAGTCTTTTATTATGATTCCACTACATATGATTGTGATATTACATCTATGTTGCCAATGTGTGCACTAGCGTGATTTTGGATTATTGTAGTATACACAGAGGGTCTGAATTTGCATATCCAGGCTTCGACAGTGGAGTTGGTTTTGTCTAGTTGAAGCAAACAAAAGAAGAACGCACCATCACTCGGCTTGCCTGGCCACGCCATAACTCGCCTTCGCGCGGCATGTGCGTGAATGGTGTGACAATTTTGGGTTCGCTTGTGTGCGAAGATACAGCTTCTTTTTGCACCTCATAACCCTGCATGATGACATGGCATACTTACACCCAACAAATTGGAAAAGAGTAGAATGTTTCAAACCAAACATTTGAATCGCGCTAATTCTGCGGGGCTTTTATGGCAAACATTAATGCCGCTTCCAATTTTACTGTGCAGAGTGATTGTCTTCCATAAGCGGTCATCTACGTCTATATGAGGAGACGTCCTCACGATATGAAAAGAACGACACAAGCAACCCTTTCTTCCTAGTTCCCTTGTGTTGTGTTGCTTGGCTTCTCCATCCCTTCGTCGGTGCACACCAGTGTAGGGAGTGTAGTGTCTCCAAAACCATTCCCACTCTTGATCCTGCACGAGAAGGAGCAAATCAAGTTTTTGGGAAGCACTTCACGCGGCTGCTCGATGCTTCCTCTGCGTCTTCTTTCGCAACGCTATCTGACTCTCCATCAAACTTCGTTGGAGCCTCTCTCTATAAGTTGCATCTAAATCTCTTCTGATCAAATTCTTATAGGAATACTTTGAAGTAGCGATGTTGATTACACATGCTAGGAGTATTTCTATTCTTGATCATTTCAGTTAGCACACATATCTAAGATAGGTATATTTGTTTTCATGGTCATGCTACAGTCTATAGTTTATAATATGCCTAGTATATATGTTGCGATTACAATGATCTCTACTATAGGAATTAAAATAATCACAAAAGTACGTATACATCTAACATTCTCAAGCTACATCTCTGCCTCTGCCTATACTCGTTGCTCTCCATTGTCGCACCTACTCAAGTTACATCACTCTCATTCAGCTTCAACTTCTCCAACCTGACCGATCCCTGCAGACTAGGGGAGCTCACCTATGAAGGCAGTGTGTCCCACCGACCTATGATCGATGTGACATAGAACAACGGGAATGGTCCCTTGTGAGACCATGTGGTGGTCTATTTACTGTTGTGACAATTATATTACACTACTAGGTTTGTTTGAATGTTGTTTGAGATGTTGAATTTAGAATTTGGAAAATGGTTTACAAATTCACGCACAAGTGCAACAGCCGGTCTGATCAGCCATGGGGTTCAGGAATAGGCAATCTGACTGCTATTCATCAAGAAGTTAGACCAGCCCTCGAAAAGGTTGAAAATGGGTGAAATTTACATATGAACCAATAGGGTTAAGGATTTAGTTGTGCTAGGTTCCAATGAATTTGGAAACTAGACTTCACACTAGGTAGAGTTGCAAGTTTCTAGAAGCACTGAATTTAGAGGTTCTGAACCGGTTTGACTAGATGTTGCATGACGGTCAGATGGCTGCGGTTTGACCAGCAAAGAACGAGCGGTCAAACTGGTCTTGGGAAGTCTCACCAGCTGTTCAATGGTGGTCAGAGACCAGCTTTGAGAGGTCTGCCTGACCTCTCGTTCCATGCTGGCTAGACCAGCTTTGACGATTTTGGTGCTTGAAGATGATAGTTAGGTTGGATATTGATATTATGTTAATGTTGCATATGTGTTGCATGATGCATTTTATGGATTGACTTGGATCAAGATGAAAAGAACTTGTGTCTGAAAATAGTTTGCTTAGCCTATTGTTATATAGTGGCATTGGGTTAACTATGGTCAATAGTAAGAGGACCGAGACTTAGTTAGGAGAACCAAGGTCCAGTGTGGTTGTGGAAGCCGGGTGAGATGGTTGCACTGAACCAAGGCACAAGATGGACTAGGACCATGGAAGGAACAAGTGGTCAAGGTCAAGGTCAAGTGAGTCATGTGGCACGTCAAGTGACTTAGGCCCGTTTGCATCTAAGAACGGTTCAAAATCCGAATATGTGAGAGGCTTTGTGGGAAGTCATTGGGGACATATGGAAGCTGACAAAACATGGGTGATGCTTCTAGGCGAAGGTATTGGGAAACGGTAGCTGAGGTGCAAAGTAGTCAATTACTCAATACTTGAAAAGTAAGCAGGATGCAAAACCACGGTAGAGGCTGTTTGCAAGACCATGGGAAGGCCTAAGCAGATTAGGTCTAGGAGACTTCACGGAGGACAAGATGATGGATTCGGGCTATTGGAGCCAAGGTTAAAGACTCCACTTTGAGAAGCAAGCATATGTGTGTGGAAAAACCTTTTATGTGTTGGGTTATTAGGTTTGCACATGAGTTGGTGGATGGAGTCCACTTTGTATCTAGATTTTAGGGCTTCTTGCGAGCCTTCATTATATAAGGGGCATTAGAGAGAGATAGATGTATACTTTGCCCTTGAACCCCCAAAAGAGAAGACTAGGGTTTGTTGAGAGAGGTAGGTGTTACCCTTTGGGGTTTTGTCTAATTAGAGTGGCTGCCATCATTAATCTCCAAGTGGTAATAGAAGATCAAACCTTTCCCTCACGTCTTATTTGTGTTCTTGTTTTCTTGAGATGGTTGGTGTGATACTTGATCTCCTCATGTCTTATTTCAATTCTAGCTATCATCTAGCTTGCTAGGACATGTAGGAATCCATCTAGAATTGTACTTGTTGTTTAGAACTCGCGTTCTTGAGTAGATCATGATTTTGGTCATTTGCTCATTCTTGGGCACTCTTCGCTAAAATTGAAAAAGGTTGAAACTTTTGACAATGATTCTTGAAATTGTTGGTTCAAATAGGTTCCTGACATCCTAGGGAAGCTATGTTTCAAATCTGGTTAAGTTTGAATCAATAGATCAAAAGTTAGACAAGTACTTTGTTTTAAAAGAGTAAATTTCATGAAACTACAAGTTTCTCGTACAAACTATTATAAAGCTATAGGTTTTAGCTCCTATTCACAAAACTACAGAATTTAGGAGAACTTGTGTCACAAAACTATAGGTTTTAAAATTAACTATTCCTCGTAACGGGTCTGATAGTGTGAGCCCACATGGCAGCCTCATGCACAAGTGAAATGGGAAATGGGGGTGCGTGAGGCTTCCATATAGGCCCATACTATCACACTTGTTACAATAAATGGTCAATTCTAAAATATATAGTTTTGTGAGACAAGTTCTCCTAAAATCTATAGTTTTATGACATAGAAGCTAAAACCTGTAGTTTTGTGAAAGTTTATACAAGAAACCTATAGTTTTGTGAAATTTACTCATTTTAAAATCATTGTATTTCAGATTTCTTAGCAGGGGAGCAATCAGACTGCTTAGCCCTTGCCGGTCTGACTGACTGTCGGTCCATCGCCTAACAGTTGATGGCCAAACCAACTTGGCTAAGTCAGTTGCTATTTGTACTATCTTCAACAACCTAAGGTTCAATCTTGATGTTCTTAGCTCTCAATAGATACTGAAGTGAAAAGATTGTTAAATACTTAGGAGGAAAATTGTCAGAGTTATTAACCCCTCCACTCTGACTGCCAATCTTGATCCTTCATCCCAGTTGCCAACAAAAATTCCTGACAGCAGCACCGCATCCCTATAGAGGTTGCTTCTTCATGATGTATGCGACCTACCAGCAACAATGTTTCTTCTTCTTTTGTTGCTACATTGTCTGATCCCTCATCCTACAGTAGCATCATTGGAGCTCCTCACGATGACTAGGCCCAACATTTCCTATGCGGTGAAGCAAGTCTGCCTCCATTTGCTCCATCCATGGTACTGTCTCTCTTCTTAACCGCATCTTGTGTTATGTCCAAGGCACCCCAGGGTTTAGTCTTCAGTTTCATGCTTCTACCTCACGCGACATCATTGATTACTTTGATGCTGACTGGGCCGGCTGCCCTGACACTCGTCATTCGACAATCGGCTATTGCATCTTTCTAGTAGACACACTAGTCTTGTGGTCCTCCAAACGACAACCCACTATGTCCCATTCAAGTGTCGAAGCGGAGCTCCAAGCTATCACGAATGCTATCATCGAATGCTATTGGCTTCATCAACCCCTCACCGAGCTGCATTCCCCTATTGCCAAGGCAACTATTATCTATTATGACAATGTTTTTGCCATCTACGTGTCTGCAAATCCCATGCACCATCGACGAACCAAACACATCAAGTTCGACATCCATTTTGTTCGAGAGAAAGTTGCACTAGGTCAGCTATATGTTCTGCATGTTCTAGATGACCAGAAATTCGCAGATGTGATGCCGAAAGGGTTGCCAACATTGTTCTTCAATGAGTTTAGGTCCAATCTAGACTTCACACTAGGAGACGAACGTACAGTGGCAGGTGTTAGCTGGAAACAAATTGAAATTCTAGTAAATTTGGATTTTGAATCCATTTGAAAGAATCAAATTCAATTCCATGAAGCCAAATGGGAAGTTAGGGGTTTTGCCCATAGTAATCAGACAGTATGGCTAGATTGCCATCCCTAATTTCAGCCGAGGTATAAGGTCGCGGTATACAGCTCGAGCTACAAAATCTACGAAGTGTGATGTTAATGACCAAACCTGAGTTAATTGAAGAATTGAGTCTAAAAACAAAATGGGGGTATCTAGGGAGAATCTGAGTTTTTTTTTGCTAAATAGCACTTAAATTTTAAGCCTTCGAATCTAGATCCAATTGATAGAATCAATTTGCCCCCCTCCCTCCTCCCATTTGAGTACTCCGTAGATAAAAAAAATTGAGTTCTAACAAACAAAAAAACACTCGACTGTCATTTAGTAATTCTCAAATGATATTCTTAATAGCAACAAATGTCTGCCAACCAGTAATTTATCGTACCTCTACAGTACTTCCTTTGATCACAAATACATGTCATTTTGGACATCGACACGATCTTCAACACACAACTTTGACCACTAATTTCTATTATAATATATTTATAAAATCCAATAAAATTATAATATTACAAAAGTTCTTTTCGAGGCAAATCTACTTATATGATTGTCATGTATCTAATTTAAATATTTAGAAAAGATATTGACAGTAAAAAATTCAAAAGTTTGACTGTATCTATATTCAAAACAATGAGTATTTGTGACTAGAGGGAGTATACATTATCACATGAAAATCAGAAGTATTTGTGGCCGGAGGGAGTATGTATTATCACAAGAAAATCAGGCAAGATCCCAAGAACTGCGAAGCTGCGCGGTAGCGGATGAGTATGAAGAATGCGTGATGCCCGTAGTCCTCGACGCGTGAAGGATACCACCAGGGTTGTCAATCGACAAAACACGGTAAGCCTGACGGGCTATTTCGAGATTCGGCCCGTTATTGTACATCTGCGGGAAGCGTTGGCGTGGGTGGTCCACGATCGTAGGACGGCATTGCTGCGCGACGAACGGCCGTTGGCTCGGTCGGGTGGGCGCACTAGAGCCCGACGACCAAGACGCGCTCCATTTGCTCGTCGTGCAAGTCGGCGTCGCTTCACCGCCGCTTGCCGCTTCGAGAAGCGGCACTCCTACCGCACAAATCCTGCACCCATCTCAACGGCAGGATGACCTTCTCCGATCGCTCCATCACGGCCGGCCGGCTATCGCCTCGAGGAGTACGATGCCAAGCGTAGACATCCAACTCGGTGCTCGGCTTGCGCGTGTTGACGAACTCGGGTCTATGTACCCCGCGTTCCGCTACGACTTGTGTTGTCCGCGACTGCCTGCGTGCTCGATGAGCCTTGCCAAACCGAAGTCAGCCAGCTTGGTGTCGAGGATGAGTCGGCAAGATGTTGCTTGGTTTGATGTCACCGTGTACGGCCTTGCTGACGGCGATCCGCATGGAGATATTGTAGTGCACGGCCTAGGCCAACCATGATCTTGTACCTATAATCCCAAACGAGTTAGTGATCTTTATAAAGATTTTGAATCTTGAAGCAAAACAGTTAGCATTTGTCGAGGGCGGATTTGGCAAAACAATATCTAAAAAAAACTAGATTGAAGGCCAAGCACCGCTTTAACATGTTATAAATGCGCGCATAGAGTCCAAATGTTGCCCAAACCACAAACCAAAATCAAGTCCATCAGTAACACTAATCTACTGTCACTACTACTGAATGATACAACATTATCTCTTCATCTGGGCCAGTTGCCAACTTTCGAGGAAAAAACCGATAATGATATATGATTTGGCGCTGGTAAGACATATAGTGTAAAATATCACTATCGGTCTGACCTCGATTTAGTATGACCAATGCTGCATGGTTAAACCTATCTGAAAAAGAAAAATATATGAGAAATTCTCAAAAAAGAAAAAAATATAGCTAATCCAGAATTTATAGATGTGTAATCGTGACACATTTAAACACAACAGGATAAGAAAGACCACTTTTTGGGGGCAGGATAAGAAAGACTTGTGAACAACAAAAACAACTCTAGTTACTCGGAGTTAAATTTGAGTTTTGAAAATTTACGAGTATATGTGGCTAGGCGAAGGCATTGCACGGAGCAATGAATCTAGTTTCTATTTTAGTACTAGAGTTCGGTTTATATAATGTTCTTACAATTAAACATTATTATGTATCTGTTTCCAAAAAAATCAAGTAAACTCAAATAGTAAATCAACTAGTTTAGTATCATACCGTTGACACGAGGATTCGGCGCATGACCGATTTGGCAAGAATGAGTTATACCGGAGGTTGATTTTGGAAATGAGAATAAGATCAGGATAGAGCCGATGTCAGGTTCAAAGAAGATACCATCTTTGAAAGATCGTGGCCAATACGGGCTGGGAGTTAGAAAAGGATACGATTGGTCCAGATGCTATAAAAGAAGACGATGTGCAACATAGAGGAGATAGAACAATCAATCAACCTACTTGCTCTACTTTTTACTTTACTTTTTGTTGAATTAGTAGTATTTTAGACTTGTAATATTTTCTCCATAATTCGTCTGATCAATAAAGTTGCGCCGATCATTGATCTCATTGACTTACACCTACTCAGGTTTGCTTTTTCTCCGATTTTATCGCGCATCGCCTTTTTTGTGAAAATCCACCTTTATCTCTCATCTAATCAGCTCAATCAGGTTGTTTAGATCTATCAGTTATTCTTGATCTAATAGGCTTGACTGGCTGTTTAGGTCCGGTTATCATTGAGAAACCGATCGGCTTAGCTACTGAATGGAATCCATATCTTTCTTGCCGATTGCAAGATCAAATCAGCTGGTACGCCTGCACCCAATTTAAACATAGTGTTTGTGTGCTGGTGCTGATTAATCCTTCATCATGTTTTTTGGCGTCAACACACTTTTGGCACGCCCAATGGGATTGATCGACGACGATGTATGCTACGGGAAAATCGATCTCTCCATCTGACGTCAATCTCGATGCGATAATCGTCCCCACATTAGACGATTTAATGCACGAATAGAGGAAAGAAGTTGAAGACCAAAAGGCCACGTTCGAGCAGATGATGTTGAACTGTTACCAAAAGACCAGGCGTGGTGTCATGCAGAAAACCACGTTGCCAACGGTCAACTTTGGCGACAAGGAAGCCTAGGGTACTTCGGGCAACCAATTGGTAAGCCGGTATATACCCGTGGAAGTGGATTTATCGGATATGATTAACCAATCTATACATCATGCCCTTGTCAACTAGTCATCAGCTCTAGTAACTACACTTAAGCTAATGATAGCCAACAGCGTTAAGGAAATAGTGCAGGAGATGGTGTCGGCCGGGACTCTGCTTGACCCTGTGCGGGCATTACCAACATACTCGGTCTATTCCATCGCCTAGAATGCTCCAATTGTGAAGCTAGCGATTGATCAAAAGCCATTGGCTACCGTTCCCACCATGACGCCAACACAGCCAACCGTGGTCTTGCCACAAGATCCTAGCGCGAGTGGGATTACTCAGTACCAATCGTACACTAACGGTTCCAAATTGGACACTCAGCCCAATTTGGCTCCATCAGCTCCGTTCTACCTCTACCCATCATCGGTTGCTAAGCCGATCGAAACTATATGTCAGCAATATACTGAGCCAATTCCACCAAGGGATCTGGCCCCATATAGAGTTGTTTCATACTCAAAGCCATTCGCTCCACTGCCAGAGCTAACGTTTACTGGGCAGAACATCGGTTATGAACCACCACATCAATTGCAGTCACCTCAGGCACCACTTCAACCCAAGTTTGCACTCGGGGGGTATCATTCTAATTATGATAATAATTAGCAAACACCACAACCAAGAGTAGCATCGGCCAAGGAGATTGATTGGGCTGAAGCCATTAGCGCGGTGTTGCGAGATCAGTTTGGCATTCAGCCAAAGGGGCAGACTATCGGCTATCGGAAGTAGTATCCTGATTATGTTGATCAGATCCTATACCCCAATGGCTACAGGGTTCCTGATTTCACAAAATTCTCAGGAGATGATTCCACGACAACGTTAGAACACGTCAGGTGTTTTGTAGCACAGTGTGGCGAAGCAGCTCAGTCTGACAGGTTAAAGGTAAAATTATTCCCATTGTCCTTGTCCGGGGCGACATTCACTTGGTTCACAACATTGCCCCGAATTTGGTCAACACTTGGCCCAATTTGGACAGCCGGTTTCACGAATACTTTTTCTATGGGAGCTTGGAGTTAAGGATTTCGGATTTGAGCTATGTCCGATAGAAGTTTGGAGAATCGGTGACAGATTACATAAAACAATTTTGGGAGATTATAAATTGGTGCTTTAGTGTTACGTTACCTGATAACCAATTGGCTGACTTAGCCTTTCAGGGGCTGATTCCTCCCCTAAAAGAGAAGTTTGGTGGCCAAGAGTTCACCGATTTAAGTTACCTGTTACACAAAGTTTCAGCTCAAGAGAGCCGTTTCTTTGAAAACAAAGGCTTCAAAGACAGATTTAAGAATAATAAGGAAAGGGAGAAGCTTAAGGTTAACCTCGTTGACTACGAGTCTGGTAGCTTGTCCGATGAGGAAGAAACCAAGATAAATATCACCGAATGGGTCAAAGGGAAGTAAGACATCTTTAGTTTGTTCATGCCTTAAGCCGACTAAAACCAAGTCAGAAGTTAAATATGCCGTTGATGTGACTAAATGTGATAGTATTTTTTATTTATTATTACAAGAAAAGATTATACGATTGCCCGAAGGTCACACATTGCCATTAGCTGAAGAAATTAAATAACGAATGTATTGCAAATGGCATCATTCTTTTTCGTATAATACTAATGATTGCAATATTTTTTGTCAGCAGATACAATCGGCTATAGAAGACAGCCGGTTGAAATTCACCGAGGAGCCAGCAATGTAGCTGGACGCTAACCCTTTTTCGGTCAATATGGTTAGTTGATCGATGAGGAGGAAAGAATTGGCACAGGACGTTAGCTTCGACTAGATCCGTTCGCTATCAACATCGGCCAAAGTAACTCGGCAGGTGGATGTGGAGACAACCATGAAGGGCGACGAGACTATTAGAATCACGGTCGGATCTATTCAGATTGATACCGACCATGAGGGTAAAAGTTCAAGGACTATAAAATTGAAGGGAAAAGTGCAAATCGGCAAGTGGTATAAAGCTAAGAAGCCTCTACAGCCACGAAAGCCGATACATAAGCATAAGTCTACATTCTCCCAATTGTTGTCTAAATATGAAGGAAGAGGGCACATATTGCGATGGAGTCCCCCTTGTCGGCTATGGACGCACATCGGCTAAGCGCTACTGAAAAAGATCATGAGAGATGCCCCTTTTGGCAGTTTTGCTGGGAAAAAGGGTTGGCTTTGCTTCACCATACATTTGTCCAATGCAACATTATCTAGGGCAAAGCCAGGAGAATCGGCGGCCAGCTAAGGAAAGATTGTCTAGATCAGTGCAAGAGTGGCCAGGTCATAACCAAAAGAGCTCGATCCATGAGAGGATTTGTGAGCCAACTCAGGAACGGCAGCAATTGAATCTAGGGCACAATGAAGCGGTGGAATTGAACTTGGTCGGTAGGATACAAAAGCCGATAGAGCCCAAGCCACGATGGTGGCCTTCGGGTCTAAGCAAGTCACAAAGAAGATGGCTTCAACGCTTAAGGACTCAGGAATTGAGAGAAGCTGAACAAGAGAAGCACAGGGATGAGACTTTTAATGGACTTCGTCCGATGACATCGATTACAAAAGAGTGGAGAAGAAAGGAAATCATCTAGGATGAATTTGATTCAGCTGATGACATGAATAACCCCATTATTCGCAATGATTCTCCACCGCCGATGGACATTAACATGGTGTTCACTTTGCCATCAGAATTCAAGGTATGTACGGAATCGGCTGAAGAATCGTTTGTGCAATTATGCTTTGGGGTGCAGGGTGTCGTATTCGAAAAGCCACAAGATGGTCATCGGCATCTAAGGCCACTGTACCTAAAAGGGCACATCAATGGTAAGCCGATATCGAGGATGCTAGTGGACGGTGGAGTGACTGTCATTTTGATGCCTTACTCCACTTGCAAAAAATTTGGCAAAACCGATGGGGATCTTAATAAGACCAATATGGTCTTGAATGATTTCACTGGAGATCCTACTGAAGCGAAGGGCGTCATGGTGACATAACTCACAATCGGCAGTAAAACGTTGCCAACTGCTTTCTTTGAGGTCGATGCCAAGGGGAGCTATAGTGTATTGCTTGGTAGGGATTGAATACACGCCAATTGTTGCATCCTGTCGATTATGCTTCAGAAGCTAATGTAGTGGAACAAAGATGAAATCGAAGTGATTCAGGCCGATACATCAGTACATATCACTATGGCCGATTCAAAAGCTAATTGGAACATGACGGAGCTGAGTGCATACCGGGTAAGGCACTCGTGGATTGTGACTTCATACGCATCAGTCGGACAGAGATAATCCAGATTAATGTAAGGCTAAGCACATTTGATCGGAAGAACGAAATTTTGTGCCAATGGAGTCCAAACCGGTGATGAAGGCCCTGCAGGAGAAAATGCAGTGCTATCAGCAATCAACGAATAGCTATGAAGCCATCGAAGATTTTGATGACATTGAAAGATTTGGGCAAGGTTTTACGTCTTCAAACCCATTGGAAGAAGTAGATATAGGCGATGGTGATAGAAAAAGGCCAACTTTTATTAGTTCAAAGCTAACAAAAGAGTACAAGGAAAAGTTATTCGACTTGCTAAGGGATTATAAGGATTGTTTTGTTTGGGAATACTATGAAATGCCTGGTTTAAGTTGACAACTTGTTGAACATCGGTTACCAATAAAATCAGGTGACATGCTGTTTAAACAGTCTCCCAGATGGTTTAATCCGACCATGTATGACAAAATAAAAGAAGAGATTGAGCAATTATTAGAAGAAATCCGGCCTTGTTGATATGTTGAGTGGATTTCTAATATAATTCTCGTTGTCAAGAAAAATGGCAAACTTAAGGTGTGTCGATTTTAGATATTTGAACAAAGCCATGCCTAAGGATGAATACCTGATGCCCATAGCCGATATGCTTATCGATGCTGCATCTGGGAACAAGATTATAAGCTTTCTTGATGATAATGCTGGGTATAATCAAATATTTATGGCTGAAGCCGAATTTCACAAGACAGCATTCCGATGTCCTGGAGCATTGGGGTTATTTGAATGCGTTGTGATGACATTCGTCTTGAAAAGTGCTGGTGCCATGTACCAAAGGCTATGAATTTGATCTACCATGAATTGATCGGCTGTATTGTGGAAATTTACGTCGATGATGTCATTGTGAAATCCAAAGGAGACTACCAGCACCTGGCCAATTTAGAAGAAGTGTTTAAGAAAACCAGACCACATAATTTGAAGATGAATCCATACAAATGTTCTTTTGGGGAATTGGCTGGACAGTTCCTAGGGTTTATGGTACATGAAAGAGGCATTGAGGTCAATCAGGAACGTGTCAAGGCTATAGCCGATACGTAACCACCTAGGTGCAAGGAGGATCTTCAAAGGTTGACTGGCACAATAAATTATTTGAGGTAGTTTATATCAAATTTGTCTGGTCGGATTGACACCTTTACTCCATTGCTAAAGTTACGGGAGAACCAGGAGTTCGTGTGGGCTGCCAATCAACAAAGAGCCTTTATGGTTACTAGTATAGTGCCCTGTCTTCCGATTTCCTTTTCCCAGCATGTAATATATGGTCTTTTCCTTTTCTAGAACGTTTGTTTCCTTTTTCTTAATTCTAGGATATTTGTTTCCTTTTCCTTGAGATGATGCCGAGGTGGGGAGATCTGCTAGGGCCACAGGGATGAGTTAGACATATTAAATAATGGCCATCGGATGTGGGTGAGTAAAGCCGAGGAAAGATCTGAGAGGTTAATTTTGATGGAGGCAAGTTTCTGGTGATGTTTCGCTGGGTGTATGAAGGTTAGGTCATCTCTAGTGGGGTGCATTATTTGGGGTGGACGTAGAAAAGAATGCTTAGGTGTATTATAAAGGGGTATAGATTAAGGAGTATTTGTCTAGACGCCTAGTACTAGCTGCAACACAGAAAGGTGCACCATTTAAATTGTACATATCAACTGAGGAAAATACAATTGGAGCGGTCTTAGTGCAAGGGGTCAGTAGGAAGGAACAAGTTATTTTCAATTTAAGCCAATGCCTAGTTGACACAAAAAATAAGTACGCCCCCTATTGAAAGGCTTGTTTATCTTTATATTTTGCTTGCACGAAGTTGAGGCATTACATATTGGCGTCGACATGTAGAGTTATTTGCCAAACTGATGTTATAAAGTACATGTTGTCAGCACCAATTTTTAGAGGTCAACTTGGGATGTAGGATTACATGCTTACCGAGTTCGACCTAGTACATGAATCAGCCAAAGCAATTAAGGGGCAGGTTGTAGCTGATTTCATAACAGAGCGTAGAGCCGATTCTAGTGAAAACATAGTGGCCATAGCTCCCTATCACTTGTATTTTGATGGATCGGTATGCAGAGAAGGAGAAGGTATCGGTATAGTACTGATATCGCCAAAAGGATGTAAATTTGAATTTGCATTCAAGCTGAATTCTAAATGTTCAAACAATCAAGCCGAGTATAAAGCATTGCTCAAGGGTTTGCAATGGCTAGATAATATCAGAGTCGATTCTGTGGAGGCCTATGGCAATTCCTTATTAGTGGTGCAGCAGGTTCGAGGGGAGTATAATTGTCACGATGAAGTTCTCGCCAAGTATTTGGAGCAATGTCATGAGTTCATCGGCTCGTTCAATTCTTTTTCTATTTATCATATTCCTCGAGAGCTGAATGATAGAGCTAACTTGCTGACACAAGATGCATCGGGCTACAAATCATTTGGCCGATGTGAGGATTGTGTGCCGATGTAGAAAACCATTGTAGAGTCAGATGTTATGTACAATGATGCCACTGATTGGAGAACAAAGGTGATCGATTATTTGAATGATCCTTTCAAGCCTGCAAACAAGAAGATTAAGAGGCAAGCCTTAAAATATGTCTTGCTCGATGATACACTTTATTATCGGACTTTAGAGGGTTTGTTGTTAAGGTGTCTCGAGACAGAAGAGGCTAAATCAGTGATGGGAGAAGTGCACGAAGGCATTTGTGGAACACATCAGTTGGGTCATAAAATGAAATGGTTGTTAAGGCGTACTGCTTACTTTTGGCTGACAATGTTAGAGTATTATTTTAGATATTACAAAGGATGTCAGACTTTCCAGAAATTTGGTAATGTGCAGTTGGCACCAGCTTCAGTTCTACATCCAAATTATAAAACCTTGGCCGTTTAGAGGTTGGGGGATGGATGTAATCAGTTAGATATATCCAGCATTATCTAAAGACCATAAATATATTTTGATTGTGACTGATTATTTTTCTCAATGAGTTGAGGCTATACCATTGAAGAAAGTGACTAGTATTGAGGTGATCGGCTTTGTTGAAGAACACAATATCAATCAGTTTGGAATCTCGCAGACAATCACGACCGATCAGGGTACTGTGTTTATGTCCAATGAGTTCTAGTAGAAATTTCGGGATCAAGTTACTAAATTCATCACCTTACTATGCACAAGCCAATGATCAGGCTGAGTCATCAAACAAGACGTTGATTAAGTTAATTAAGAGAGAAATTGATGACAAGCCAAGAAATTGGTATGTGACATTTGTCAGAATCCTTGTGGGCTTAATGGATTGCTTGTCACGGAGCAACTAAATTGTCACCTTACCAGCTTGTGTATGGATAGGAGGCCATTTTGCCAATGGAAATCGGTATTAGTTCACTAAGAGTTCTTAAGTAGAACGAGTTATCAGTTCGAGGTTATAAAGATCTTGTGACTGATAATTTTGAAGATCTAATGGAATCAAGACTGAGAACACTGGATCGGATACAAAAGAACAAAGCTGGAGTGGCTTGGGAATATAACAAAAAGGTTATGCCCAAGTCGTTTCATATAGACGATTTGGTGTGGAAGATGATACTGCCTGTTGGCTCGAAGGATAGTCGATATGGTAAATGGTCACCTATGTGGAAAGGGTCGTATAAGGTTAATTAGCTAATGCAAGGTAATTCCTATATCCTAGAGACTCTAGACAGCATAGTATTTACTAAAGCAATTAATGGGAAATACTTGAAGGAATATTATCCAGGTGTTTGGATTGGGGCTTAGTCGGCTAGACTTCCGATTGATGCGTTGATATCAAAGGAATAAGACAACTATAACTATAAAACCGAATTAACTTATTGTGGTTAATTCAGGCTATAGCTACAAATAAGGGAATGGCCGATGAATTGCGTCGTCCTTAGAACAAAAATCATTGTAACAAAACAAATATAGATTAAAACATTTAAACATTAAATTGGTTACACAGCCGATTTATAAATTACAAAAATCCACGAATTAAAGCAAAGAGTTCCTCCACAATGGACCGATAACATTCATTAAATAACATTTCAAGGTGTATAGCAACATTGGTTCGAAGGTTGTGAAGGATTGATCCCCAGACCTGACAGCACTGCTAAAGCACTGGCAATGATCTTGTCCACTTCATCGATGATCTTAAGATCATCTTCAGTAGTGCCAGGAATGGGAGTGACCTTAGCCAATTGAACTCTAACCAATGCAATTCCTTTGGCCAAGGAGACCTTCTGCTCTTTAAGGGAGGATGAGAAGTTGGTCATTGTTTGATCTGTATCAGCTACCCGCTTGTTTACCTTGGCCAGCTCCTCTTCCAAGGATTTCTTGTACACCTTTAGAGCCGATACAAATTGCTTGGTCTCTTTGAAATCCTTGGCGTCCTCATCATACTTGGCCTTCTTTGCTTTTGTATCGACTATTAGCTGGTCCAATAGTTGTTGATCATCCTTTTGAGCTATTCGATGCTCAAGCCTTTGCTTCGCCTTGTCAACTGATTTTTTCTTTTCATCAATAAAGCAGATGTTGAGTAGGATAGCCGTGGCATGCTCTAGTAGATTAGGCTTTCCATGGTGTCCCTGATCGGCTGAGCATCTTCTAGAAGAGAGGCCAACCAAGTGAGGAGCCGTTGGCAGAGGTGTTTGAGCTTCTCCTCAGCGCCTGGCGTTGACATCACTTGAGTCGATGCCCCTTCTACCTTAGCAAGGTTGGTATCAATGATTGTCGGTACTCGATCTTCATCCTCACTCTCAATGTCTGATAGATCAAAGCCAATAATGTTGACAAGAGAGGAGGTCGGCTTGGCAGTGGTAGTGGAAGGTCCCACACCTATAGTAGGCTACACCTACGGCATCGACTGAGATGGCAGCGGAGGAAGATCACTCGCCGTATCTTCGAGTAAGCTGATGTTGGCTAGCGGAGAGAATGGAGGTGGAGAAGGCATGCGGTGCAAGTTTGGAAGTTTGTTAGTTGACTGATTTAAATTGAAGCTTTGAAAAGTTTCTGGGATATTATATTACCTGGCCCGCGTCGAAAGTGTGGGGAGAAATCTCGACCAATCCTTATTGGGCTGATTGACCCGTTTGTATGGGTGTCCACATTTTTGCTCTACAGAAAAATCAGTTTTGTATGGTCAGAATATAGATATGATGAAAGGACTCTGGGTTCAGTCATGAAGACCTTGGTTGTTGCCTCTCCAAGTCAGAGAGTGATGGGGCTTAAGCGCCCAAAGTGCCGGAGGTATAGCCTGATAACACAACTCTAGATGGGCGTGGTTTCTTGCTCACTTGGCCGATACAGGAAGGGCACCCAGCAAGCCTGTTGCCAAATGTCTTAGTCTGTAAAACCAAAAGAGGAAGCCGATCAGTTCAAATTCAGAAAGTACTTGACGGTTGAAGTCATGCGAGAAAAGATCTACGTGGGTTAATACCTCGCCCGTGATATCAACTAAACTCGTGTTAGTATGACCACGAGAACTAGCATCGCTGCTAGAACTTGAAGTACTACCATCGGAGTCAACTGTTTCTGAGTCATTGGGCAGGTCGGGGCAAAAATCAGCCACAATAACATAGATGGTGAGCTCTTCTAGGAATAGTGCTGCTACTATGTCCAATCACCACTCGCTGAAAGCAACTGGCGATTGTGAAGTAGGAAGTGGGGCAGATGCTACAATTGGAGATCGTCAGCTATGCCCAAAACAATACTTGCAGTAGAGGCCTTGCGAATATGCTCTCTAGGGTTTAGTCTACCAAGGAGTCTGAGGCTTGGGATCACTTGGACAAAACTGAGATGTCGAGCGCACACTGAAGGATTATAGAACTCATCGGATGGAAGGAAAGTCCAATTCTTTGAGTGAAGGCCGATAGGGAGGGTACATGAAGATAAAAATGCCTTGAATGATTCCACTATTTCTTTAGGCATATCAACACTGTCGGATGCCAGGTGGATGAAAGAAGGGTGTGGATAGCTATCGGCTTCTCTATAGCTGAAAAAATCATCCACCGGGAACTCTCTGGTACTTAATTGAAATAAGAAGGATATAATTTTTTCACTTCGACAAGTTTGAGCTTGGTGTCTTCAGCACAGCACAGGATATACTTATCTCCAAAGGATCGGCTACTTCTATACTCAAGATCTTGCTTTCTGGGACTTCTTCACGTGCAAAGGCAGTTATCGTTGTAGCGTTGATATTGAATGATCGACTAAAGACAAAGTACAACCAGACCTGAATAAACAAAAGGGGACCGTCAACATTGCCAACTCATAATGGCCTTGCCCTATGAATAATCAGCTCTGAATGATGTGCATCATCTGGTATATTGCCACCAAAAACATCTTCCCTAAGGCCAGCCGACTACCTTGCACTAGCTGTTCAGCCAATGACTGATAGATTTGAGTTGGTCCAATAGAGGCACCGCAGAAAAGATACCGATCTAACCACATGTTCCAGAACATTGCGTGCTCCTTGTCTAATACTGTCCCAATCCCTTTGTTCTCGTCCATGTATTGACTCCAACCTTCGCCTTTGAAGGAAATTAGCTTGTACTCTGGTTTTGCGTAAAAGCCAACAACTGTGCCCCACTGGGCCTCAAGTAGCATAGCATGGCTACATCTAAGAGGTTGGTCCAATAGGACCCATCCTAAGCATGAAAGCATTAAAGGAGTCTGACCAAAAATAGTAAGCTGTGGCGATGAGGGACTCATTGGCTTGTGGGTCGGCTAAGGAAAGAGTAAAGCACTCTGAGATTATGACTTGTTCCCATGAGGGAATTTTCACTGCCACTACCCGATTATACCAATCTCTCCGGCCTTTGAGTGTTGTCAACCAGGATCTAAAACTCTAACTCTATCCTTCAATGTTATACTCTGGAGCGTTTAAGGGGAGCCTAGGTACTTCTTCGTTTATAACAGTCATCGGATCTAAGGTACCTATTGGACCTAGGCAGAATTGATGTTGCCTATCAGATTCAAGAATGAGTACCTGGTTGGGATCCATTGCTGAGAATGCTAAGAAAGCCGACAGGATGGAAGTGCTGACAGATGGTGAAGGAAGGGCTGTTGAAGCCAATTGTTGATGAGATGAGAGCTCGAAAGCGTGAAAGTGACCAGGGTGAATGACCATATTTATAAAGGGGTAAACCCGATGACATTGGTGGGTAAATTTTGCAAAGATTTTGCTGCAGTTAATGTGTAAGATCGTGCATCTACACGTAGTGTGCGGGAAGTTTCCGCGAATAGCGCAGGAAAAATGGCTGGAAGTTGGAATGATGATTCCTGATGAGGCCAACTGATATTTCATAATTTGGCTGGTACTACTGAATCTTCCAAAATTGGGGGTCATATGTTGACACGAGGTTCAGCGCATGACCGATTTGGCAGGGACGAGTAATACGAGAGGTTGATTTGGGAAATGAGAATAAGATCAGGGTAGAGCCAATGTCAGATTCAAAGAAGATACCATCTTTGAAAGTTCGTGGCCAATATGGGCTGGCAGTTGGAAAAGGATACGATCGGCCTAGACGTTATAAAAAAAATGACGTGCAACATAGAGGAGATAAAACAATCAATCAACCAACTTGCTCTACGTTTTACTTTACTTTTCATCGAATTAGGAGTAGTATTTTAGACTTGTAATCTTTCCTCTGTAATTCGGCTGATCAATAAAGTTGCGTATCGTCGATCATTGATCTCGTCGACTTACACCAACGCGGTTTACTTTTTTTGGGAAATATCTACCTTTATCTCTCATCTAATCAGCTCAATCAGGCTGTTTAGATCTATTGGTTACTCTCAATCTAATCGGCTTGACTGGCTATTTAGATTCGGTTATCATTGAGAAACCAATCGGCTTAGCTGCTGATTGGAATCCGCAAATTTCTTGCCGATTGTAGGATCAAATCGGCTAGCACTCCCGCACCCAATTTAAACCCGGTGTTCGCATGTGCTGATGTCGATTAACCATTCATCACATTTTTTGGCAGCAACACATACCTTTCGGGTCATGTGAGCAATCTCTTGGTGCTATAGAGATGTTCGTCGATGCTGCCCAGTTGAACAACCTCGTAGACAAGCAAGAGCCCCTTGGGGCTGTCAACCAAGGGTTAAAAAACTACCAAAATCTTAGAAATCTTGGCCAAGATTTCGGATTCCGGTTGGGGACCGGATCCAAAATCCTGGCTAGGTAAAAAAAATTAAATTTCTACAGTAATATCAGAAATTTCGGTGAGATTTCACCAAATCTCATCAAAATATTGCTTTTTTTGGCCGGGTTTTGACTTTTTATGGCCGGATTTAGTCCAATAACCCTTAAGAATGTCATCTTTAATGAAAATTTGTTGAGGAATCAAATTTTTGAGATATTTTAAAATTTTGGCAGAAATACTATCAGATTTTTGTAAAATTTTAAAAGTTTGATCATGATCTGAAAATTATATTGTACTATCTTTAGTAGTTTAGAATCATACAAAAAAAATTAAAAATAATTTAACTTCATTTTTAATCTTTAAAAAATCAAAAACTGAATGAACATAATTGGGACAGTAAACTTGTCAGAATTTTATAAATTTTCTCGTGTTTGATCATAATCCAAAAGTTTTATGAGAGCTTATGAATTGCCTCAGTACGATTCTGTAAAATTTTCAAAAAATTTCAAATTTTTTTGTTTGCTCAATCAAATCTTTGTGTGCATTGAATTTCATTTGTTATATTTCAAAAATCAAAAACAGAAAGAACATAAATGGTACAGTGCTCTTGTAAGAATTTTATAAATTCACTATTATATGATCATGATTCAAAAATTTTATAAGCTGTTAAGCATTCCCTTAGAACCCTTCTGTAAAATTTTCAAAAATTTTAAACCTTTATATTTACTAAAGCAAATCTATGTATTGATCATCAAGCTTTTATGATGACATAGCACTGTCAGAATTTTTGGAAGTTTTGTGATCTTATGAAAATTTTATAAAACCATTAATGATACATAAGAACCATCCACAAGAATTTTAAAAATTTTCTAACATGGTTTGAACCATTGTTTTGGTTGAAATTTACCGATAAGGCTTTTATCAGGAGAGTAGTACTGTCTGAATTTTTAAAACTCCATAAAGGTTGATCATCATATAAAAATTTTATAGAAACATTAATGATGCATCATAACCATGAATTTTTTTTCATAATTTTCTACCATGGTTTGTTCTATTTTTCATTCTGTTCAACCTTGCCGGTCAGCGTTTTATCAGAACAGTAGCAATTTTTGAATTTTTAAAAATTTCTCATATTCGAT
Organism: Otatea glauca; assembly: GCA_036346275.1. NCBI lineage: Eukaryota > Viridiplantae > Streptophyta > Magnoliopsida > Poales > Poaceae > Otatea > Otatea glauca. The sequence continues at coordinate 20,622,846 of CM070727.1, read as the reverse complement.
AATCATCTGAAATTTTTATGGGAATATCACTTATGCATCAGAAACCTCCACAAAAAATTTCTAAGTTTTTCAAGGTAGTTTGAGCTATTTTTCGTTCGGTGCAAATTCACCAAAATCTCGGCAATTTCGGCCAAAATTTTGTTTTTCCATATAGAAATAAAACTGGATTTGAATTTTTGTTTTTGAATTTTATCCGATTTTTACCCAAAATTCCGATATCTCGGCCAGATTTCGGATTTCGATCACCAACGAGATTTCATCCGAAAACGAAATTTGAATCTTTGCTGTCAACTAGTTTAGTAAATCAACTAGTTTAGTATCATACCTTTCGGGCCATGTGAGCAATCTCTTGCTGCTATAGAGATGTTTGTCGAGGCTGCCCAGTTCAACAAGCTCGTAAACAAGCAAGAGCCCCCTGTGGCTGTCACACCAGCCTAACAACTGCACGAGGTTGCGATGCCTGAGCCGGCTTATGATCTTCGCCTCGGCCTCGAACTCCTTCCTCCCTTGAGAGGATGTCTCCGACGAAACTTGACGGCCACCACCGGTGTCTTTGGTGCGTATCGCCGCTTGGTAAGCGGCCCCGGTAAACATTGCCGAAACCTCCTCGCCCGAGCTTCTCCTCCTCAGCGAAGTTGCCCGTCGCGTCGGCCAACTCGTGGTACAGATATCGCCTGGGTCCAGCAGCCATCCCTCCCCCCAACACGACTTGCTCCTGTTTAGAATCGCTTTCACTGGTTTCACGTTGTTGTTTCTTCCTTGAGCGTAGCCGCCATGTACGAAAACCAAAGACAGCACATGCCAATATTATCAGCGTTGGAATTGCAGATGCGAGCGCAACCTTTACCTGGTGGATATGTTTCTTGGGGTCAATCTTCGGCTCCAGAGTGGAACGGAATGACCAGGACAGTAGCCGGTGTACCCCGATGCAGCCGCCGGTGGACGCGGAGAAGCCGACGGCGACCACTTCAGGCAAGTTACTTCTCATGTCAACGGTGGCGTTGACTCGGTACAAGTTTGCGTTGATCCAGAGGGTGACGGCCAACATCTCTGTGCGGTTGTCGTAGTTGATCTCCGCAGCCATCTTAGCGCCGGACGACAGGTTCCACTACTACAGAACAGCACATCACTATCGCTTTATCCGTGTCGGTTCTTAAGTTTTTAGGAAAAAACGATTGTGATAAATAATTTCGGAGATGTGTTAGTACTAATCACTATCGGTTCTGAAATTATAAGTGATTGTGATGTAACATTGGGCATATCACTATCGGTTCTAAACTAAAAAGCGATAGGGATGTGAACGGTCATCACTATCGGTTCCAACAAAAGAAGTGATAGTGATGATCACGTTCACATCACTATCGGTTCTTTTGATATAAGCGATAGTGATGAGAATATACATCACTATCGGTTCTAGGAAAAGAAACGATAGTGATGTGCACGTGATCATCACTATCGCTTCTATAAAAAGAACCGATAGTGATGACCGTGCACATCACTATCGGTTCTAAGAAAAGAAGCGATAGTGATGTGCACGTGATCATCACTATCGCTTCTATAAAAAGAACCGATAGTGATGACTATGCACATCACTATCGGTTTTAAGAAAAGAAGCGATAGTGATGTGCATGTGATCATCAGTATCGCTTCTATAAAGGAAACCGATAGTGATGACTGTTCACATCACTATCGATTCTAAGAAAAGAAGCGATAGTGATGTGCACGTGATCATCACTATCGCTTCTCTAAAAAGAACCGATAGTGATGACTATGCATATCACTATCGCTTCTTGAAAAGAACCGATTCTGATGTGCCTCGCTAGGTCATATATAGCACTCGCGCTGAACTCTTCTCTGTTGTTGCTCCAGAGGAGATTTCTCCGCCGCCACGTGAGAAAACATCTTAATTGTGTGGTTGGAAGCCATACTTTGGGTGAGAAAATTTGAAGTCCTCATGGGTGGGTATTAAGAGGGCAAATTTGAAACCCTATCTTGAGGAGATTCCCCTCTTTTTGCCCTCATTTGCGGTTTTCTTCAAAATGTGAGCAATTCTTTAAACCCCTTCAATTTTGCACTAGGTAATTTCGACATGTCGTGAATAAAGTTTAGGTTGCACTGAAATTGTGTACGTGCCTTAAGATTTCACACTCTTTATTTGACAAGCACACATCTATTTAATTATTGTAGTGCTCTCGTGTTAATATGGAATTATTGTTGCTATCATGTGATAAATGTTAGAGTTTAGGCTGCGGAACCTACGTCTCCCGTTCGAGGATGCTTATTTATAAATATGCCGAATGAAATGGCATATTTATGTTTAGCGATCTCGAATTGTCCACGTTTTTTGGACAGTTTGAGGATATGTGGTTCGGGCAAGTTCCTGAACTGTGTTGTACAACTTCAGAGTAGATTTCGGTAGCGTCTCCCTGGTGTTCTCCATATGCACACCCCTCTTGACCTATTGTCGAGACGTGTATATAGAGAACAGCGGGGAGATGCTGCCGAAATTTTCTTTGGAGTTGTACAACGGCTTAGGAATTTGCCCGAGCCACATATCCTCGAATGGGATTAGGACCTAACCTATTTAGAGATTAGGAGTCATCGTTGATACCCTTGTTTTGTTTCGTTGTAGTAAAAAGATTTGCAAGCTATTGCACTAGCTATATAATTAGATTATTTGATATCATTGTTGATTTTAAAAATTTATGTCTCCTATCTAGGGAATTGGAAGCTCTAAACCAGGGAAGAAGCTAGGTATCGATCGGGAGTACATTTATATATCTTGAAACCTGTCCTCTATTTTGCAAAGGTAATATTAATTGAAATGATGTCTCAATATTTAAAATAGCTAGCTAGTTGTCGCTCCAGTTTTTCCTTAATTTATTGTGCAAAATTTAATTCTGATGGACCGTGAGGAATGGATGTATCGAAAAGCCGTGTGAGTGCTTTGAATTTCAAAGGGTGTTAAAGAGTTCAAAAAATTGCGAAGAGGACATGGTGAGGAGGGTGTAAATTTCATATATTGTCCTTGTATTGATTGCACCAATCGAGGAGATTTAACAACTCGGCTCAAATTGAGGACCACCGATTCGACGTGGCCGTGAGGAATTACACATGTTGGATTCATCACGGGGAGGCAGGTAGTACCCTTCCGGTATGCAACGAAGACACGGTGGAACCAGATGACGAGTTGCAGCTTGATATGTTTGAGGGGGATAATTTGGATCAAATGTTGTGGGATGTGGAGGGTAATTACACGGAGAGAGAGTTTGAAAAGTTTAAAAGCTTGATGGAAGACGATGCGAAACCGTTGTTCACAAAGTTGCAAGCGGAATACACCAAGTTGGGTTCGTCCTTACATTGTTCGAACTGAAGGCAAAACACCGTTGGACAGATACAAGTTTCAATGCACTTTTAGTTCTTCTATCGGATCTGCTTCCGGAGGGTAACGAGTTGCCAACAAGCATTTATGAAGCGAAGAAGCTACTATGTCCCATGGGAATGGAAATAGAAAGGATACATGCATGTCCGAATGATTGCATCTTGTACCGTAACGCACATCAGGAGCTGCACAATTGTCCAGTTTGCGGTGTGCCCCGGTACAAACAAAAGGAGAAGAGTAACGACAAGAAGCGTAAGACTCGGGGTAACGACGGCGAAGAGGTCACTAAAGGTGCACCGGCCAAGGTATTGTGGTACTTGCCCATAATTCCCCGTCTGGAGCGGTTGTTTGCAAATCCCAGAGAGGCAAAATTGTTGCGTTGGCATTATGAGTCTCGAAAGGAAGATGGCAAGCTGAGACACCCTGCTGATTCGGCTCAATGGAGAAACATCGATTGGAAACATGAGGAGTTTGGTGCCGAAATGAGGAACATAAGATTTGGGTTTAGTACCGACGGAATGAATCCATTTGGTAACATGAGCGATCGTCAAGACACGCCGATTCATTGTGTATCTACAACCTTCCTCCTTGGTTGTGCATGAAGCGGAAGTATATCATGATGTCATTACTAATCTCGGGACCCAAACAGCCGGGGAATGATATTGATGTGTACCTTGCACCACTGATCTAGGATTTGGTAAAATTGTGGAATGAGGGGGTCGTGGTGTGGGATGCGTACAAAAGAGAGCATTTCACCCTACGGGCTATGGTATTTTGCACCATAAATGATTTCCCAGCCCTTGGTAATTTGGCGGATTCTGAGACGAAAGGAGCCAAAGCGTGTCCTATTTGTGAAGAGGAGACCGAGAGTCTATGGCTGCCGAATTCCAAGAAAACTGTGTATATGGGTCACCGTAGATTTCTACCTCGAAGTCATCGATACCGTAAGATGGATGACAAATTTGATGGGAAGAGGGAAGTCCGTTCGGCACCGCAGCCTATGAGTGGAAGGCAAGTATATTCACGTGTAGAGGATATCGATGTTCAGTACGGAAAGAGTCGTAAATCTGTTCGTCCTAGGACCATTTGGAAGAAGAGGTCAATATTTTGGGACTTACCATACTGGAAGGAGTTAGATATCCGGCATTGTATTGATGTCATGCATGTCGAGAAGAATGTCTGCGATAATTTGGTTGGCATCCTACTCAACATACCTAGGAAGACCAAGGATGGTGTGAATGCTCGTCGTGACATGGCCTACATGGGAATCGGGCCCGGGCTTGCAAAGTGATAGAGGAGGATGGAAAAGGTCCGTACATCCTGCTTGCATGCTACACCTGTCCAAGAAGGAGAAAGAAGATCTCTGCAAATGTCTCCAAGGTATTAAAGTTCCATCTCGCTACTCCGCAAACATTAAGAAGCTTGTGTCCATGGACAATTTGAAATTGTTGGGTATGAAGTCCCACGACTGCCATGTCTTGATGACCCAAATGCTCCTGGGTTGCAATCCAAATATTACGCGCCAGAGGGCGTCGGGTTGGCAATCACGAAGTGTGTTATTTCTTCAATGCGATCTCTGCAAAGTTATTGACCCGATGTGCTAGACAACTTAGAGTGAGGTGGTGCGGACTACGGTCGACTTGAGATGCATTTCCCACCGTCGTTCTTCGATGTAATGGTCCACCTTGTTGTTCACCTTGTCAGAGAGATTAAGATATGTGGACCCACATTCCTACGTTACATGTATCCGTTCGAGAGGTACATGGGTATATTGAAGTCCTACGTAAGGAGTCGGTCGAAGCCTGAGGGTAGTATTGTTGAAGGTTATGGAACTGAAGAGGTTATTGAGTTCTGCGTAGACTATCTCAGAAAAAGACAAGCAATTGGTGTTCCTGTATCTCGTCATGTGGGCAGACTTGCTGGCAAGGGAACTGTTGGGTCGAAACTAATGAGGCCACGGTTTGATGTGTATTGCAAAGCACATATGTGATCTTGCGACCGCGTCGAGAAGCTGCAGGTACATCGGCGGCACAAGTTGATATTACGGAAGAGAATCCACATATGGATGAGCTTTCTATCACGCGAACACAACGGTAGATTTCTCACGTGGTTCAAACAAAAGCGAGGTCTCCGTTAGTGAGAATGTCAAATGGTTGGCTGACGAACCTAGATTTAATGTACAGACATGGCAGGGGTACGACATTAATGGGTATACCTTTTACACTGAAAGTCAAGACGCCAAGAGTACTGTTCAAAATAGTGGTGTAATCATAGATGCTTTGTCTGATGAACATCACTCGAAAGGAGGATCCTCAACGGCAATGAATTCCTACTACGGGATGATCGAAGAAATTTGGGAGCTCGATTACGGAATATACCAAGTTCCATTATTCGATGTAAGTGGGTGGGACTTCCACATGGAGTAAAGGTAGACAAGAGAGGTTTTACTATTATAGATCTTAGTAGACTCACCTACAAAGATGACCCGTTCATTCTTGCGAAGCAAGCGAATCAAGTCTTCTACGTGCGTGATCCGGCCAATCCGAGGATGCATGTCGTTCTTCACGGCAAGAGGCGGATCGTAGGAGTTGAAAATGTCGTAGATGAAGAAGAATATGACCAATTTGATGAAATACCTCCGTTTGTGGATGGGGCCCGTCTTAGCGGGGACGACGACACACATGGGACCAATTACATGCGTGTAGATCATCAAGAAGGGTTGTATTGTAAATGAAACGAGTGCGTCATTGTATCACTTGCTATGTGTTTGAAATATTTGTATTGTACGTAACTTAAGTTTTGAATTATAGCACTTTCTAGACCCTCATAAAACACGAGAAAGATCTAAGAATTACATTTGTTCATGTGATAAATATTCCTTACAATACGCAATGATCTTAAAATACAACGGACTTTAAACTACTACCATATTTCCATTTGCTCCTTAGAGCAGCGTGGGGAGAAAGCACTCTGCTTTTCCATGCCTATGTGCCATCAAATGTAAGAAAACTGATCATCTAGTTATTCATGAGTGGGAAAGTGGCTTTATTGATACCTTGTATGTCTTTGTTGTCCAACAATTACATGGTGCATCTCCATGTGATATCTGATCTATATAATTCTAGAACACGTAAATGAGGCTAAGCTATATGAAATCATTTACGCAAATTTTCAAAAAACTTGGACTTTATTTGAGAAAGTTTTGACTTTTCTACTCTTTAAGCAAAAATCATGCCTCTGAACTGAATTTTGGTATATTTTTTCAATGCAAACTCTTTTTTGCAAAATTCTATTTGGAAAATATTTCTAGTATCTCAAAGTATGCTTATACAAAATTTCAAATAATTCTAACTATATTTGCAAAAGTTATGTCCTTTTCACTCTTTGATCTAATTCTGAAAATTCAGTCTTCACAGTTTCTTTGGAAAGCCGAACTACATTTGTGTCGGTTTTCCTCGAAAACCGATTGAGATAATGATTTATCAGTGTCGGTTTTATGAAAAATATGATAGAGATAATCATGTATCAGTGTCGGTTTTTTTTGGAAAAATGATAGAGATGAGGATATATCAGTGTCGGTTTTTGGGGAAAAATGATAGAGATGTAAATATATTAGTGTCGGTTTTGTTGAGAAAAATCGATAGTGCTAAAAGATATCAGTGTCGGTTTTTGGAGAAAAATGATAGAGATGTATATATATCAGTGTCGGTTTTTGGAGAAAAATGATAGAGATGTATATATATCAGTGTCGGTTTTGTTAAGAAAAAACGATAGTGATAAAATATATCAGTGTCGGTTTTATGGAAAAAGTGATAGAGATGGTACATATCAGTGTCGGTTTGCTTGTAAAACCGACGGTGATAATTTCTACAAGCCATTCGCTAATTAAGAACCGTGCGTACACAAAAGGCCAAAACCTCCATCCGACCTCGGCTTCATCGATCTATCCCCAGCTTCAACCCTCAACCGCCTTTCCCACCAGCGCCTTCCCGCGGCCTCCTCCCCCGGCGTGGTCCCCGCCGCCGCGGTCCTCCCCTGCGCCACCCACAGCGCCGTCGCCATCCTCCCCGCGCCACCCACGGCCACGGCCTCCTCCCCAACAGCGTGGTCCCGCCGCCGCCCTCCCTCTGCACCACCCACAGGCGCGCGCCGCTGCCATCCTCCCCGCGCCACCCTGGCGCCATCGCCATCCTCCCCGAGCCACCCGCAGCGCCGCAGCCGTCCTCCTCGCGCCACCACGAGCCTCGCCATCCTCCCGCGCCACCCTGAGCCGCCGTCGTCCTCCCCCGAGCCACCCGCAGCGCCGCCGTCGTCCTCCCTCACGCCACCCACTCGCTGCGCCGCAGTCGTCCTCCCCCGCGCCACCCACAACCGCCGCGTCCTCCCTCGCGCCACCCACCCGCAGCGCCGCAACCGTCCTCCCCCACACCACCCTGAGGCGCCGTCGTCCTCCCTCGCGCCACCCACAGTGCCGCCACCTCGGGTAGGTCAGTGTTTTTATTTTGCGAGAATTTGGTTCTCAATTGCTTTAGGGGGGCTATTATGCTATCTGTTCCCCCTTTCTTCCTCTACTTCATTGAGATAGCTACATTGTTTGAAGCAAATCAGTCAAATTCCAGTACTTTCAGTTCTACATTTCATATATATGCTAATTTGCTATACTGAAACCATGCTCCTGCGCTTCAGTTTCTCCCATTGCAACCAGGCTGATGCGTCCGAAAACACCAATTGAATGCATTTCACTGTCTAGATTACTAGGGATAGAATTTATCAGTTTAGTGCTAACTGTGTATAGGTTTCGTTGTCCTGTGTTATTTTGGGTCAGAATACCCAACCAAGTTTGCCAACTTTTTGGTTACGGTATCCTGGTTTTGCATCTTTGTTACAATGGTGATACTTTGAAATTAATGTTGTATGTGTGTTTTGTTATTGTAGCGATCGCTAGAGCTTGTGGCGCCACCTTGAGCCCTCGCCATCCTCCCCGCGCCACCCAGGCCGCGTCGTCCTCCCTCGCGAGGAGTCCGGCAGTGCTCGCCGACATCGTCGCCCACCTAGGTGAGTATACACAGGATATGAGTATGCACAGTATTAGCAATCTTCTGTACTGTGCGCAAGAAGAGAGGAATAGTATTGCAAAAAATTTTCATCAGGACATGATGTATGGGTGTGGAAATCTCTGATGATATCTAGCGATCGTTTGGTATCTTGTGAAGCATATGCCTGCAACTGCAATCAAGTGCATGCATTTGCTTAATGACACCTAGTAGATTCTCGAACTAGAATACAGGGGTGAACTAACCAATGGATATGGTCATTACTTGGGTCATTGGTGGTGAGGGTGGCACGAGGCAATCTCATCTGCACACGCACCATGTATGCATATATTTGGTCGAAACAATTAATGAAAGAGCTAATACATAATTAGTATACATGTGTGTTCATGCAAGTTTCATCACGTGTTTTGGTATTTTTAAGGTATTAATGCCAATGTTTTGAGAGATCTTGGATTAATTTAGCGTTACTTGTGATCATACATATGTAGGCTCATTCTTAGGTAGCTAGCTCACATTCTTTTCTTTGTTTTGGGGAAAGATTGGTCGGTCTTTCTATCATCGATCTGTGTGTTTGCCTTTACTCTTTTCTTTTACGTGAGTTTCCATTGCTCTGAAAAGGATCGATAGAAGAGGGCATGCGAGCGATGGATCTCTTCATGTTTCCCTCTACTTGTAGGCTGTTTCCAACTCTAGCTTCCTTGTTTTCTTTAGTGCATGTCGATCGAAGATCGATGAGCTACGATGCATATAGTGATTAGCAACTAGCTTGAGGTTATATTTTGGAGAAGAAACTTGAGTTTTCTTGATTTTTATCTAGCTGCATATATATATGCTTGTACTGCCGGGTTTGTATTGATTATCATATATGAAGTTCAAGAGCTCTTTATTTTGCTACAAGACATGGGAATAGTTAAAGTTCTATAGCGATGGCATTTAACTACACTGAAAACCTCGGAAACATAGAATTTTTACACTATCTTGATGACTTGGGAAGACGATGCAAGTGGGGTGACTTCAACTAAGTTATACAAGCCTACAATATATCACTCAATACCAAATGATAGAAGTCATCTTCCAAGCTTCATGTTGAGTTGTTGAGTTACTTCAAGGCATATTCTTTAATAGTGTGCACATTCACAGCACTATTTTTTTGAGCATATGTACTTTAAGTTTTTCTTGTGAGCAATGTAGAGTTTATGATGCGTAACCTAAGTCTCCCGTTCGAGACGCTTGCTTATAAATATCTTTGCCGGCATATTTATAAGAAAGCATTCTCATTGTCCACGTTTTTGGACGATTCGAGGATATGTGGTTCGAACAAGTTCTGAGCCGTTGTACAACTCGAGTAAATTTCGACCGCATCTCCCTGGTGTTCTCTTGATACTGTAACATCCCAAAATTGAGTTTTGGAATGTTGGAATTCAAAATTTAACCATTTGCATTTTCTTGAATTAACTCGACTTAATTTGAATTTCTAAATAATAAAAGGATTTAATTTGACTAAACTATTCATCAAATTAAAGAATTTCAGTTTTGTTGGATTCCTTGTGCTCCAAGGAATTTTTCTGTATTTTTGGGGATTTTTCTGAATTTATTTGATATTTTTTGAATTTAATTTATTTTATTTGAATTTCAGTTATTTCTAAAATCGGAAAATGTTTTGATTTACGAAAACCTAATCGGCCGAATCTTTCCGGCCGCTCCGTTTTCTCCCTCGCCCGGCTCGCCTCGGCCCGCGCCTCCTCCGGCACCTTGCCCGACCCGGCCGCTGCCGCTGCGACCGCTTTCGCTCGCCGCGGCCAAGAGCCGAGCTCCGCCGCGCGCGCCACCGCTCGGAACCCTAACCCTAACGGACTCGGTTCGCGCGCGTCGTGCTCGGAGTTCGTGCCCTTCACGCCTCCTAGGCTATAAAAGCCCGCGCCGCACCCCTCCGAGGTCCGCCGTATTCCGCCGCCGGTTGCCCTCCTTCATGCGCCGAGCAGCTGCCGTTGCGCGCGCGAGCTCGCCGAGTCGCCGTCGCCGCGAAGCTTCTCGTCGCCGTCTAGCCGCTCTCAGTGCGTCTCCGCGTAGCCAGAGCACCTCTTTCCGTTGCCGTGGCGTCCTCGTCCGGATCCCGTTGTCCGCCGCCCGATCCGCCGCCGCGGCTGTTGCCCTCGTCATCTTCTCCACCTCCGGTGAATGGCGCCGCCTTCGCCGTCGACCTCCGGCGGGCGCGCTCCGCCGTTGGATCTCGGTACCGACGCGGCCGGATTGCGCCACGCCTCCTCCAGCAGCTGGCCGCGTGGCCGTTCGATCTGGCTCCCTCGTCCGATCGCGCGACACGTGGCGGCCTCGTCGACCTGCCGCGTGGCGCCGGCGTCACCGCTTGCGTCGGCCTTCGCGTCGGCTAGCCGCCCGCGTCGGCACTTCGCGTCGGCCGTGGCGCCGGTGCCGCGGTGAAGCCGGCGCAGCGCGTGGACCTTGTCCACCGTGAGCGGATGACGTCGGCGTTGCGCAATAAATCGCTTTTTCGGTACAAAAATAAATCCAAAAATTCGATTTTACGATTTTCTGTATTTTCTCTGAATTTAATCTTTGGAGGCCGTTCTCGCTCATACGAACTCCGATTGAGGCGATTCAAGTTTCTAAAATTTTCTAAAATCAAGATCTATCTTCCAGAGCCATTTATTTTCAGTTTTGAGCTTGTTTGAGTCCCTGTTTTGTATTTATTTGGTTTCATCGTTTTCTTTTAGAGCGCTAATTCGAGGAGCAAGCGAAGACTTGAAGACCAAGATTCAGACACTAGATCAGCAAGGCAAGTCGTAACCTTTGATCATATTGATCCTATGTTTGCAAAAGTAATTTACTTTATTACAATTGCATGCTATTTTGTGTATCAATGTTTATTTAATGGGTGTAGATGTATACCTAGCTGACATTATGCCACCTTGATTAGTTGTATGCCATGTATCCATTGTTAAACCTAGGTTGGGACATTACTAGTTGGACATAATCATTATACCAACATTGGGTTATCGTAGCTATGCTTAGACATGCTTACATATACGTTGGGATTCATGTCACATGTTGAATAATGTTAATCTTGACTTAATGAGATATTGAATCGTGGCCGTTAGCCCTTTGTTGTAAAATTTGTTGTACCATGGCGGGGTTTGCCATTGGTCTTGGTTGAGCAATTGTTTTCCCTCGGGCAAGTGATCGTGCGATAAAGGGGTGCTTTCTAGCACGTTGGGATGTGGATGTCTTGCGAGACAACAGGACTTAATCTTGTGCGCCATTGAGCTAGGTCTAATCGTACTACCACATATGCGGAATGGGACAGACCTAGGTGATTAATTTGTAATGTCTAGTCTTGAGTACGCCAATGGTGGTGTGGGTTCGGGATGGATGGGTAGATTCACATGGCGCAAGAGGGGCCTTATGGCGAAACCTTAGCGAGCGATCAGAGCTTAGATGTGCATTGGAAAGGCTTTGTCATGATATCTCGCGACACACCAAAGGAAGTGTGTTAGTAACGTTTGCACAAAGAGATGTTCATGTCTTGTGGGTAAAGTTGTACAACCTCTGCAGTGTAAAACTATTCGGATAGCGCGCGTCATGATCATGGACAAAGCCGGAATTTCACACGGGTATAGAGTGTTTCATAAAATGTGGAATTGTTGGGATGTGAGCGGGAGTTCACTATTGTTTTGTTGTCTATCATTGATCTATCAGTTATTTATTTATGTTTTCATAAATATGCTTTCAATCTATTTACTGTATTTCAATTCAAGTATTGCTTTCTGCAAATGAACTATATAGCCATCCTTGTCAAGCCGTGCATAAATATATTGCATCAATTCCCTACGGCTTGCTGAGTACCTTTGTACTCACGGCTTTATGCCCTTGTTGATCAGTTGCTGAGGGAGATAATGAATCTTATGAAGAGGAATTCTATGAAGACTACGTGGATTAGGAAGGCGTTCCCCAGACGATTGCCTGTGGCATGTCGAATGGTTCAAGTTATCTTTTCATTGCAATAGTATTTGTTTCTTAAGCCCTTAAGGCACAATGGTGTAAACATTGACCATAAGGTCGTTTGCTTTATTTAATAATAATTTGCTTCTTCTTAATTAATTCGTTGTATGGAATGATATTACATCGTGTTTCCACTTGTGTGCACTAGCGTGATCTGGACTAGTGCAAGATACACGGAGGGTTTGATTTGTAAATCCGGTCCCGACAGAGATGGTATCGAGCCATATCGACTATAGTCGCTATCCTAGTTAGCATGGTCTTCAAAATTATTTTCTAAATCAAACCAACAAAATTGGTACTTAATAGCTTTCGTCTCCTCTCGTCTTATTCTTAGGTTCTTATTCCTCTCCTTTGCTAAAACTTTGATTTGAAATTTAAATTGACCTTATCTCTGAAACTTCTCAAAGCCTCGAGTTTACGCAAGGATTCAACAAAAGACGATGATGATCAAGCCATCGAGGTTATGCCAAAAAGACTACCATATAAGTTAGGTTTTGGTGCTCAGCGGTATTTGAGCATGTGTTACCCTTTTCGGTTTAATTACGTTTAGTCGCGTATACTAGGATTTTTTCTTCTTTGGGCGTCGGTATGTTGTACACTTGCCTCAAGCACGGTGTTACAACCATACCTTTAATTGAAAAAAAAAAAAAAAAAAAAAACTTGATTTGCCTCCTTAATTTGAAGCCTTCGGTTGTATCCTTTTGTCCTGGTATTACCTTCTCCCTAGATGATCTTACCACGCATCTCTGCTTTTCCTCTTACCTATCAAACCCTTGCTTTGCACCTCGGATGGTTGACACTCGTTCGAGAGCGGTCGCAGATTCTCCAAATGGATGCGGTGCAGTGCCAACACCAACTCCAACCCCAATGCACCACCACCACCAGCTGTGACAGACCAGAACATGGGACATTTTCTAGCAGCTCAGACTCAGTTAATGAATACAATGATGCAGAACATGAACAACATGATGAATCAGCAGAACCAGACTGCAGTTGCTCTAGCCAATCTGTTGAACCAGCAAAACCAAGCTGCTGCTGCACCTCCTCAAGCTCGTCTCCAGTCCAAGCTAGCAGAATTTATGAGGACTCGTCCGCCAACTTTCTCCAATTCTTCAGAACCATTGGGCCGCCGATGATTGGATCCGCTCCATTGAGAAGAAGCTTGAAATTGCCAGTGCACCAATCGTGAGAAGGTTCTCTATGCCGCTCATCGGTGGAGGGCACCGCCATTGAATGGTGGGAGAACTCTGATCTTGCCCATGATGATCCTCGGACTATCACTTGGGCGAGTTTTCCTTGCTTTCGCCACTCTCATATTCGATGGAAAGGTGGAAATGAAGAAGAATGAATTCAGGAGCTTAAGCAAGAAGGGATGTCAGTGAGTGAATACCTTAATAAATTCACTCAACTCGCTCGCTACGCTCCAGAGGATGTAGCTACAGATGATGCTCGTCAGAAAAAGTTCAAGCGTGGACTCAATCCAGGACTAAAGGTGCAAGTCATTGGCAATGACTATGTAGATTTTCAGCATCTGGTTGATAAAGCTATGCTTATTGAGGAATCTCGTCGGGAATTGGAAGAATCCCGTAAGAGAAAGATGATGCAGCATGGAGCCCATCAGAGTCACCAGCAGAGAGTCAGAACCAATGCTCAACACCCTGCTCGTTTCACTCCTCCGAATACATTCAGGACCCCTGCACCAGCACCTCGCCCAGCTCCTCCAGGCAATCGCAACCTCAGCACCAACAAGAATCCACCTCGGAGGAGCGATAATCCGGTGCGAGTCACTGTTTCAACCGTCATGAACTTCGGTCATTATGCCAACAATTGCCCTGAGAAAGCAAGGTGTGGCGCTTGATCCGTTTTAATTTGGGATCTCGCCACCAAGACCCACGCCCAGAGCGGGGCGTGGAGTGCCCCAAACTCCTAATCAAGCCACGAGACTCCGCGCTTCTTGGAAGAGGCGCGTGAATCACGTCACCACCGAGGATGCCCGACCGCACGGACGTCATACTAGGTAAGCTCTAGTCAACTCGGCATCCGCCATGGTTTTGTTTGATTACGAGCTACGCATTCGTTTGTTTCTCGGAGTTTTCTTTGCAAATCATCAATTAAAGACAATGCCTCTTAAAGATCGCTTTACTAGTGCAATCTCTGGTTACGATTTGAGTACGAACCAAGGCTGCCCCGAAGTTAAGATATTAATTGGAGGGGTAGAATTTCTAGCCAACCTTATTGTCCTAGACACCAAGTCCCTAGATGTGATCCTAGGAATGGATTGGCTCTCCAAGAACCAAGCAGTTTTGGATTGTGGGAATAGAGAGATCACCCTAACCAGTCCAGATGGAACCAAGTTAAAAGTTCAAGCCGATTCAGATCAGTCCGAAGGGATTAGAGTTTGTAGTGCCAAAGGAATAAGCTTGGAAGATGTGCGATCGCCGTGAATTTCTGATGTGTTTCGGATGAGTTGCACAGGATGCCACCGGATCGAGATATAGAGTTCTTGATAGAACTAGTGCCTAGAACACCACCCATTTCCAAGAGACCCTATAGGATGCCTGCTAATGAGTTAGCCGAAGTAAAGAGAGCAGATTAAAGAGCTGCAAGATCAAGGATTTGTTCGACCAAGTTCTTCGCCATGGGGAGCACCAGTTCTTCTAGTTGAAAAGAAAGATGGAACTCGAGAGAATGTGTGTGGATTATCGCTCACTCAATGAGGTCACCATCAAGAATAAGTACCCTCGCCAAGAATCGATGATTTGTTTGACCAACTTCAAGGGCGGAGTGTTCTCGAAGATTGATTTAAGATCGAGTTACCACAGTTGAAGATTCGTCAGAGGATATTCCCAAAACAGCTTTTGTTACTCGGTATGGGCGGTATGAGTATACCGTGATGTCCTTTGGATTGACCAATGCCCTGCCTACTTCATGACCTTGATGAATAAGGTATTCATGGAGTATTTGGATAAGTTTGTTGTTGTTTTCATTGGCGACATTCGATCTACTCCAAAAGTGAGGAAGAACATGAGGATCACTTGCGCCAAATCTACGAAGCTAGAGAGAATCGACTTTATGCAAAGTTTAGTAAATGTGAGTTACGGATGAAAGAAGTTGCTTTCCTAGGACATGTCATATCGGGAGAAGGAGTATTGTTGACCACGGAAGGTGCGAGATGTGCTAAGTTGGGAGTCACCCAAGGCGGTACCCCAAATCCAAGTTTTCTTGGAATGGCGGGATATTATCGCCGTTTCATAGAAGGGTTTTCTAGAAAAGCTAGACCGCTCACTCAACTTTTAAAGAAGGAAAAGAAATTTGTTTGGACATCGGAGTGTGAGCAAAGTTTTCAAGAATTAAAGAAGTGTTTGACAAGCGCCCGATGCTTATTACGCGGATAATAGGAAGGATTTTGAGATATTCGTGATGCATCCCGACAAGGACTCGGTTGTGTGCTAATGCAAGATAAGAAGGTTGTAGCGTATGCTTAGCGACAAGCGAGGCCACATGAAGTTAACTATCCTACCCATGATTTGGAATTAGCGGTAGTAGTGCATGCTTTAAAGATTTAGCGTCACTATCTCATTGGTAATCGTTGTGAAGTTTATCACGATCACAAGAGTTTGAAGTATATTTTTACCCAAGCTGACCTCAATATGAGACAAAGAAGATGGTTGGAATTGATCAAGGACTATGACATTGGGATTCATTATCATCCAGGCAAGGCCAATGTCGTAGCCGATGCTTTGAGTAGAAAGAGCTACTGCAACACTCTGATGATTAAGGAAAGTCAGCCAGCCCTTTATAAGGAATTTCAGAAGCTTAGTTTGGAATTGATTCTCAAGGAAGCGCATGAGACTTTATACTCCATTCATCCTGGAAGTACCAAGATGTATCAAGACCTCAAGGAAAGGTATTGGTGGCCTAGTATGAAGCGTGAGATTGCAGAATATGTTGCACTTTGTGATGTCTGCCAGAAGGTCAAAGCGAGCATCGAGGCCGGCAGGATTCTTTGCGACCATTGAAGATTCAGTGGAAGTGGGAAGAAATTGGTATGGATTTCATTACGGATTTCCTAAAACCCAAGCGAGTTATGACTCGATCCGGGTAATAGTGGATCGATTGACTAAGGTAGCTCACTTCATTCGCTTAAGACTACCTATGCGAGGAGATAAATTAGCGAGTTATATATGTCAAGGATCGTCGGTCTTCACGGAGTGCCTAAGAAGATAGTGTCCGATAGAGGAACCCGGTTTACCTCTCGTTTTTGCAGAGTGCACGCGAAGCCATGGGAACTCATCTCGATTGATCGCCTATCACCCTCAAACCGATGGACGGTGGCGTGTGAATCGATTCTTGAGGATATGTTAAGAGCTTGTGCTTTAACTTATGGTGTCAAGTGGGACAAGTGTTTGCCCTACGCCAGAGTTTTCGTACAACAATAGTTATCAAGCCGATCTGCAAATGTCGCCTTTTGAAGCCTTATATGGAAGGAAGTGCGAACCCTCTCAAGCTGGAAGGAGTCGGAGAAAGACAATTGTTTGGTCTGCCATCTTCGCAAGAAGCGAAGAGCAAGTTCGGCTAATTGAGACCGCTTGAAGATAGCTCAAAGCGCATGTAAGAGTTATGCGATAATCGTCGAAGAGATTTGAGTTTGAGCCCAATGATTATGTTTACCTCGAGTCACTCCTCTCAAAGGGGTTAAGAGATTTCAAGTAAAGGAAAGCTTGCCCCTAGATATGTGGGACCGTTCAAAATCTTGGAGCGAAGAGGAGAGGTTGCCTACAAGTTAGAATTGCCTGATCTTTGCGGAATCCATGATGTGTTCCATGTATCATGATTGAAGAAATGCTGCGTGTGCGGAGGAGCAGATGCCATTGGAAGCCATTGATTTGCAAGAGGATCTTACCTACAAGGAGCAACGGTGAAAATTTTGGATATCGCAGAGCGTATCACGAGAAGCAAGATCATCCGTTTTGCAAGGTCGATGGAGCCATCATTGAAGAGGAAGCAACTTGGGAGCGAGAAGAAGATCTCAAGTCCGAGTTTCCCACCTATTCCTAGCTTGGCTGAATCTCTGGTCGAGATTCCATTTAAGGGAGGTTTGTAACATCCCAAAATTGAGTTTTGGAATGTTGGAATTCAAAATTTAACCATTTGCATTTTCTTGAATTAACTCGACTTAATTTGAATTTCTAAATAATAAAAGGATTTAATTTGACTAAACTATTCATCAAATTAAAGAATTTCAGTTTTTGTTGGATTCCTTGTGCTCCAAGGAATTTTTTCGTATTTTGGGGATTTTTCTGAATTTATTTGATATTTTTTGAATTTAATTTATTTTATTTGAATTTCGGTTATTTCTAAAATCGGAAAATGTTTTGATTTGAAAACCCTAATCGGGCGAATCTTTCAGGCCGCTCCTTTCTCCACTCATTGCTCGCCTCGGCCGTAGCCTCCTCGGCTGCTTGCCAGCCCGGCCGCCGCCCGGCCGCTCGCTCGCCGCCATGGCCAGTGAGCCCAGCTCAGCGCGCCGCCGCCACCGCTCGGAACCCTAACCCTAACGGACTCGGATTCGCGCGCCGTCGTTCGGAGTTCGTGCTCTTCACGCCTCCTAGGCTATAAAGCCGCGCCGCACCCTCCGAGTCCGCCGTATTCCGCCGCCGGTTGCCCTCCTTCGCGTTGCGAGACGCCGCCGTTGCGCGCGCGAGCTTCGCCGAGTCCGCCGTCGCCGCGAAGCTTCTCCGTCGCCGTCCTAGCCGCTCTGGTGCGTCTCGCCGAAGCCGAGCACCTCTTTCCGTTGCCGTGGCGTCCTCGTCCGGATCCCGTTATCCGCGCCCGATCCGTCGCCGCGCGGCGCTGTTGCCCTCGTCATCTTCTCCACCTCCGGTGAATGGCGCGCCGCCGCCGTCGACCTCCGGCGCCGCGCTCGCCGTTGGATCTCCACCGACGCGCCGGATTGCGCCACGCCTCTCCTCCAGCAGCGCCGCGGCGTGGCGTTCGATCGGCTCCCTCGTCCGATGCGCGACACGTGGCCAGCCTCGTCGACACCGCGTGGCCGCCGGCGTCACCGCTTGCGTCGGCCTCGCGTACCGAGCCGCCGCGTCGACAAGATTTGCGTCGGCCGTCTGCGCCGGTGCACGGTGAACGGCGCAGCGCCGTGGACCTTGTCCACCGTGAGCGGATGACGCGGCGTTGCGCAATAAATCGCTTTTCGAGTACAAAAATAAATCCAAAATTCGATTTTCGATTTTCTGTATTTTCTCTGAATTTAATCTTTGGAGGCCGTGCTCGCTCATACGAACTCCGATTGAGGCGATTCAAGTTTCTAAAATTTTCTAAAATCAAGATCTATCTTCCAGAGCCATTTATTTTCAGTTTTGAGCTTGTTTGAGTCCCTGTTTTGTATTTATTTGGTTTCATCGTTTTCTTTTCCGGTAGACGCTAATTCCGAGGGAGCAAACGAAGACTTCGAAGACCAAGATTCAGCACTAGATCAGCAAGGCAAGTCATAACCTTTGATCATATTGATCCTATGTTTGCAAAAGTAATTTACTTTATTACAATTGCATGCTATTTTGTGTATCAATGTTTATTTAATGGGTGTAGATGTATACCTAGCTGACATTATGCCACCTTGATTAGTTGTATGCCATGTATCCATTGTTAAACCTAGGTTGGGACATTACTAGTTGGACATAATCATTATACCAACATTGGGTTATCGTAGCTATGCTTAGACATGCTTACATATACGTTGGGATTCATGTCACATGTTGAATAATGTTAATCTTGACTTAATGAGATATTGAATCGTGGCCGTTAGCCCTTTGTTGTAAAATTTTTGTACCATGGCGGGGTTTGCCATTGGTCTTGGTTGAACGAATTGTTTTCCCTCGGGCAAGTGATCGTGCAGTAAAGGGGGTGCTTTCTAGCACGTTGGGATGTGGATGTCTTGCCTGAGACAACTTAAGGACTTAATCTTGTGCGCCATTGAACTGGGTCTAATCGTACTACCACATGTCCGAATGGGACAGACCTAGCCTGATTAATTTGTAATGTCTAGTCTTGAGTCACGCCAATGGTGGTGTGGGTTCCGGATGGATGGGTAGATTCACATGGCGCAAGAGGGGCCTTATGGGCGAAACCTTAGCGGGCAGGACCGAGCTTAGGCTGTGCATTGGAAAGGCTTTGTCATGATATCTCTGCGACACACCAAAGGAAGTGTGTTAGTAACGTTTGCACAAAGAGATGTTCATGTCTTGTGGGTAAAGTTGTACAACCTCTGCAGAGTGTAAAACTATTCGGATAAGCGCGTCATGATCATGGACAAAGCCCGGAATTTCACACGGGTATAGAGTGTTTCATAAAATGTGGAATTGTTGGGATGTGAACGGGGAGTTCACTATTGTTTTGTTGTCTATCATTGATCTATCAGTTATTTATTTATGTTTTCATAAATATGCTTTCAATCTATTTACTGTATTTCAATTCAAGTATTGCTTTACGCAAATGAACTATATAGCCATCCTTGTCAAGCCGTGCATAAATATATTGCATCAATTCCCTACGGCTTCTTCGAGTACCTTTGTACTCACGGCTTTATGCCCTTGTTGATCGATTCTTTGAGGAGATAATGAATCTTATGAAGAGGAATTCTATGAAGACTCGTGGATTAGGAAGGCGTTCCCAGACGATTGCTGTGGCATGTCGAATGGTTCAAGTTATCTTTTCATTGCAATAGTATTTGTTTCTTAAGCCCTTAAGGCACAATGGTGTAAACATTGACCATAAGGTCGTTTGCTTTATTTAATAATAATTTGCTTCTTCTTAATTAATTCGTTGTATGGAATGATATTACATCTGTGTTTCCACTGTGTGCACTAGCGTGATCCTGGACTAGTGCAGTATACACGGAGGGTTTCGGATTTGTAAATCCGGGTCCCGACAGATACACACCCCTCTTGACATGTTGTTGAGACGTGTATCTAGAGAACAACGGGAGATCTTGCGAAATTTTCTGCAGGTTGTACAACGGCTTAGGAACTTGTCTGAACCACATATCCTCGAATGGGATTAGGACCTAACCTATTTAGAGATTAGGAGACATCGTTGGTACGTGCTTAGTTGTTCAACACATATACTTTTCTTTAACATCATCTATGAATCTTTTATGTTAATTTACCATATCAGATATACACATTCAAAATGTCGCAATTAGAGAGCATCGGCTCATCGCATGATATAAAGCGAGAAGGTCTTCTTGAGGGTCAAGCCAAGTTCCAAATGTTGAGCCGAGCCAAGATCCAAATGTTCAAGGGCCGAGTAAGGTGAGGAAGGCCCGAGGACCGAACAAAAGGGCCACAGGTAGAACACCACAGGTTCTCCACTTCAATGCCATGGGGGTTTGCACGGGCCCTCCCAAGTACAAGGGGCGATACCGTTCATTCCTCGGTCAGTTGGTGAGAGAGAGAGTGCCCATAACGATTAAAGATTGGAGGAGGGAAGTCAGCGCCGAGCAGAAGAATCGGTTGTGGGACGAGGTTAAGGGCAAATGGATTATAGAGGAGGAAGATGAATGCAACGCTAGGCGATGCGCCTTAAAGAGGATGGGTGTGGCCTTGAGGCACCGTGGTCCTCATGCACAAGTGAGTACGTCTTGAAAGGGCGTACACCATTCGAGAGGTATCCGTTCGTTACTACGGATGTTTGGGAGGAGTTCACGACGATGAAGAATACGCCGAGGCGGAGCGGCTTAGAGAGGAATACCGCTATCCAGAGGCACAACACGCACCCGCACCACCTCGATGCAGCGGCTATGAGGGGAAGAAGGCGAGTGGGCACGACTAGCCGAGGAGTGCGCGAACTCGGGACAACGATGCCTTACTCCCATATATGTGAGGAACGAGCGCATGGCCCGGGTATTAGCGAGGACAAAAAACCCCGATGGGCAGCTTGTAGTCGCAAACCCCGCTACTGCGCACGTCGTCTCTGCCATCGTAAGACATCTGACTTAGTACATTGCAGTTGGCCCAGCTTGTTGTATTTCAGATCTAATTCGTACTCGCTTATTGCAGGAGGAGGTAAGCCAGCGGAAAGAGCAGGGGACCTTCCAGAGCCAAGGGTCGAAGGATATCCTGTCGTCTGCGATCGGGAAGCCCGACCATAAGGGCCGGGTGCTTGCCGTAGGGTCGGGGCATACGAAGAAGTCCTACTTCCATGATGGCGCTTCGAGTGCTAGATCAAGATCATGGGAGGCACGTACGAAGCGCCTCAAGGAGACGCTCAGGAGCAGCTAAGGGAGGAGATCAAGGATGAGATGAGGGGGAGATGATGGCACGTGAAGATGAGATAAGAGGGAGATGATGGCACGTGAAGATGAGATAAGGGGGGAGATGATGGCACGTGAGGAGCGCCTGAGGGCCAAGATGATGGCGATGATCTCTCGAGTCGAGCGGATGACCTCGCCTCTTGTAGAGAAGCACGTGCCCGACCTAGCAGCTGTGGTTCCAAAAATGATAAGACCGATCCCCAGCTGAAGGTAATAATTAGTTTTTCCTAACTTAAAGCTACAAGTGTAACTCCCACAATGTTTCTCCTCAAGTTGCGTACATCTTGCAGGCCCCTGCTAAGTGCCAGCTCACCACCCTGACAGAGGACGGATTTCCTGTCGAGGCTGCACGCGGGGTTGCTTTTCCATGCAAGGAGACCGACACTGTGCATGGTCAGCCTTTAGGGAAGGGCTACATGAGAGTGCAGGTGGACTACGTCCATGAAGACTTCTTATCACATGTGCTCGAGTTCCCCCCCAACGAAGATATCAACACTCTCGGGCAAGCACGCATGTCGTTCATCAAGTGGCCTCGACGGTGTCGTACTAGTCAAAGTAAAAATCGCGTCTTCTCTACCATTCAAAGAGTACTTGCAATAAGTTAAATATCGCGCGTGCTTTGCGTGTTCCTACCGCACTGTGCTTGCTCCTGCTCCGCTTCATTCCCACCACCGTGATGAGTCCTACAGAGTGCACGAGCTCACGTGTAAAAGGACAAGCACGACACCAGCAGAACCACAAGAGGCCTCGAGACTCCTTCCGCCAAGAAGGCAAAGGCGATAAAGGCCACAAAGCCCTTGAGGTACTTGAAAAGCCAACTACCCTCACCTCGAAGACTCCTTGGCCCGTAAAGAAAAGTCAAAGACAGCCACGGACATCAGTTATGATTTTAAGGCCTACGTTACATGGAAAGCCCTGCTTGCATCCAACGAACTAAATGGTCTAGGCGGTGGACTCATAAGCTCCATGGATGGTATATTGATAAGGTGAATGAGGAAGAGCGTCGAGTTGACTTCAATGTGATGTATAAAGGGTACATTTCCACCGTGACGCGAATGGGATATTCCTGTCGGTTTGAGGATCTGTTTCTTGTGTACCAATTAAAAGTCGTCGATATTTCTACTTTACGATCTTGGGACTTTGTGAGTATCGCACCATACAACATGGTGGCGACTTTTATAGGATTTTGCATTATGTTTTCTAATATCAACACAAGTTACAGGGCAATGAGACAGCGAGCCGTGACGAATCTAAACCAAGTTGGGTTCGTCGACCCCGAGCTAGTGTCTGCGACCACGGTTAGGATACATCCGGTGTTTGTTGCTGGCTACGTCAAGAGGGTATTGCATACTGAGTCGACGAAGGACTTCGTTGTAATACCGTACCACGAGGAGTAAGTAGTACAAACCCTTCAATTACTTGTACGCACTTAAACCGTATGCGAACTTATTTCCTTGCACTACATTCCATTTAATAAGCAACCATTGGGTTCTACTCGTCCTCGCCCGAGTGAAAACACGATCTACATTTTTAACTCAATCAAGAAGAGACCGATGGCCTCACGCGATCAAGTGTCCTTTGCGAAGTAAGTACATTACCGTAACCTAACACTTTTCGAATTTAACTATATTTTTTTACTCAATGGCATCTCTCCAATATATGTAGGGGTTTCTCGGACTATGTCGATGAAGGAGGGTCACACAATAACAAAAAGGGCAAGGATTTGGAGTATAAGAAATTCACGGTACAAGTGCCTAGCATATATCGTTTAATTTTTTTGACATCTAATCTTCGTGTGCTAATTTCTTTTTCTCTCTTCACAGTGTCATCAACAGAGCAGCGATGACCTGTGCGGCTTCAATGTCATGCAACACATGTTGGTTATGGTCGGCGGCTCACACCTTTTTCCTAAGGTATATGTACATGCATACTTAGCCTTTCACATACAAATTTTGAAACTTAAATTCATGCACTCATTTATGTTTTGCAGATGATCAATATCCCCGAGAAGTGCTTAGACAGCAAAGCACTCAACAATTTACGAGATCACTTATGCCAATGGTACTGGTTAGAAGCTATATCGGAGGACGGTAGGTTTAGAGATCCTGAAGCGTCCTACTAGACTATATGGAAACAATATTAATTGTATATGTCAATGTGATATATATGCACGTGTACTGATTGTTAAGCATGTTTGTGTTTGTATGTTGTGAACGAATGGGCTATATGTATTGCAATTTACGTATTAGTGTTACGTGAATGTGATATGTGCATTACGTGTATTGTCAATGTGATATATATATGCCCAATGTTAATATGTGTGTTATTTTAGATAATATGCAAAATTGAAACACCCCCATGAGGGTCATCGAACAGTTCTTTTAAGCGATTGTGATGACCACATTAGTAGAATCGGTTCTTTTACGGGCGATAGTGATAACCATACCATTACAATCGGTTCTTGGAATAAAGCGATTGTGATGATACATAATCGTAATCGGTTCTTTAAAGGCGATTACGATGACCTCATTAGAATCGATTCTTTTTGGAACCGATTACGATAGCGTGGTTATCGAATCGGTTCCACAAAAGAACCGATTCTAATGAAGTCATCGAATCGATTCCTTAAAGGAAGCGATTACGATGACAAATCATCGTAATCGCTTCCTTTAAAGAACCGATTCTGATGACCCTTTATCAGAATCGGTTATTAGAAAAAACCGATTGTGATAATGTGTTCATCGAATCGGTTTGATCTAGAACCGATTCTAATGAAACTTTATCACTGTCGGGGCAAAACCATTGTGATAACTCCACCTCATCACTATCCAAAGACTTCGTATCGCCACTTGAACCGACTGTAATGACAAAAAAGAACCGATTCTGATGTACAATTCTGTAGTAGTGTTCCCACCAGGCGCTGACGTGTTTGTGTGCGCCACCGATTTGATGGAGTTGACGTCGATGCCTACGTGGTTGTTGCTTGTGTCGACGTCGTGGTTCTGGTAGGTGTCGAACTCGACTGCCACGATCCGAGCTTCGCCTGTCGCGTTCCTGTCGCTGCTGTGGTTGAACAGGCCGATGTCCATGCCGGCGGTGTCGCTGGGGGTCGGTCTCACCGACGGGTAGTGGCCGAGGAAGAAAGCCATCCCGTCGCCGATGTTGAAGCAGCCGTTTGGGGTGGCCGGTGGCTTGATCGCCTGCGGCCTGAACTCGAAGGAGAAGGTCGTGTTGAAGCTGGAAAGCTCGCCGGTGACGTTGTCCCAGAGAGGCACAGGTTTTGAGTACGACACCCGGCCGGTGCTGCCATTGTTGCCGTGGCTGATGTCGTTGCTTGTCAGCTCAATCTGAGAGGTTCGAACTCGCGTCGAGTTCGCATCAGACTCTGCTCTGGGCGATCTGAGGATCTCGCTGAAGTGGAAAAGTTAAAGCTGAAGGAGAGAGAGGTGGCATGAGGCACATGGATAGATAGCATCAGCGAGCAGCAGAGGCAAATGATGATGAATAGAACGGGGCGAGGTATTCTTGCTGCAGCCATTGTTGGTGTTTACGAAGAATAGTTTGCACATTGCGAAAGAAAATGGGGCACTGTAAGGATGACTATGAGAGCATCCCACCATATCATTGCGATGGCTTTGCCTTTATATTCTACTAGATGAGAGGGCGCGGCGCACGCCGCGCCGCGACGTATCAGCCGAAACGCGAAATCTGAGCTTTTCCATGAAAAAACAGATATATATGTAATTCTAAGAAATACTGGGGGGACAAAAAAAAGCAATTCTGTAGGTCATTGGATCCAAAACAGATAAAAATAGACTAATACGCAATTTTCTAAAAGATCGGTTACTATTCCGACAAAATACAGGAGTTCCAAGGCTTTTTCGTAAAAAATATGGGGTTTTTCGAAAAATTCGGAGCTTTCAGCCAAAAAAGGACCTTTATGTAATTTCAAAATTTTCTCAGGGTCTTTTCGGCAAAAAGGAACGACACACGTCGCGCACGCGGTAGGCGCGGGCTCCGCCGAACGCCAGCGCCACGCGTCGCTAGGGAAAATTCGGATGCAAGCGCGCGCGGCTGGGATCGAACACGAGACCTCTCGTTCGCAATGCTCGCGCTCCACCGCTGCGCTGCCGCGTCGTCTCAGTCTAAATGCCGCGACTAAGTACTTAAGCCTGGCAACTCGCTTAATGAAGTGGGCGACGTGGCTCAACGGCTCGCGGGCCGTACGCACGGCGGGCCACTTTCCTTGTCACGCGGGCAACGCGACGAGCGGAGCCGTAGCCACGACGCAACGAGGGCGACGTGGAGGCGCTGAGCGGCCGGGAAAATTGCAGCGCTTAATATACGGAGTATAAGGTGCGCGCTCGTTGCGCCGAGTAAATTTTTATAAAATGATCGGATGGTAAAAAATAACTTGATAGATGTCATTTTTCCTCTGACGAAACATGAAAGAAGCTAAGGAAAATCGATACAACCACGATTTTAGAATTTGCGGGAACTTTTTTCGCAGAGACAGTGAACACAAAGAAGATATGAGGGAGTTTAGGTTTTTTTTCGAAAAGAATGAGGATGCAATTTTGCGGAATCATGAGGGCCTTTCTTTGCAAAAGGGGCTGCTCGAGTTCGGACAAAATTTTCATCAACCACTCACGGTTTTATTTTGCAAAAGGGTCGCTATTTTTTGGAACCATGTGGTCTTTTTTGCAAAAGGGGATTGCCTGGGTTGGAATATAATTTTCTGTAGCCGCGATGTCTTGTTTGCACAACGGCACGGTTGGGAGCTGCACTCGAATTTGTAGAACCACGAAGTTGTTTTTCAAAAGTTCCATTGGGAGAGGCTAGACGCAATTTTGGATTTCACGGGGAGTGTTTTCGTGAAATTGCTGACGTGGCACGCCGGCCGAACGGAATTCCACATGCTTTAAGATAGTTTTGGATTCGGATTTTGTGAGGGTGTTTTTGCGAAATTGCTGACATGGCGCGCTGCCCAAACGGCAATTCTGCGCGCTTTAACAGGTAAAATAATATATATATATATATATATATATATATATATATATATGTATATATATATATATGTATATATATATATGTATATATATATATATATATATATTCCATGACTGTGTTACTTTGTCATGCGATCCAGACTGGCCTTGGGTTGTTCGCATCAACACGGTCGACCGGACCTAGAGGTAGGCATCGTGCCGTGTCGGGCCGGTTAGGTACGGGTTCGTCGTGCTTCGTGTTTGAACTGTGCCATGTCACGATGGTTCATCGTGTCGGCCTGGCTTATCTTCGGTGAGTCCAAACACGGCCTATTTATGCTTTGTACCTACTTCGTGCCGTACCGACCCAGGACCGAACCATTTGCACTTTGCAACGAGAGGATGAGACGATGGCGGAGGCAGAGGAGCTACACTGAGCAGCTCTTCTCCTCCTGCCCGAAAAGGCCCGGTCCAATGCCCACCTCTACTCTCTCACGCAAACTCTCTCGCCCGATCAGTCTCTCTCTCAATCTCTCACTCTCTCTCTCCGATCAATCTCTCTCACTCAATCTCTCGGTCTCTCTCTCACCTGATCACTCTCTCTCTCGCTCGACCAGTCTCTCTCGCCCTATCAGTCTCTGTCTCTTAATCTCTCTCTCTCTCGCTCGATGAGTCTCTCTGGCTCTATTAGTCTCTTTTCTCTCAATCTCTCCGTCTCTCACGTAATCTCTCAGTCAATCTGTCAATCTCTCGGTCTCCCTTTCAATCTCTATCACATCGCTCGCACTCTCTCTCTCTCAATCGTGTTTGTTGTAAAAAATCTAGCTCCGCCCATTTTCTCCTTTTTTTCTCTCTCTCTCTCTTTTCGTTTTCTTTTCTCTTTCCTTTTTCTCTTTTTTCTTTTCTTCTTTTATTTTTTTCCTTCTTTTTTCCCATTTTTCCTTTTCTTTCCCCTCTTTATTTCTTTTCTTTTTCATCATTTCTTCCTTTTCTTCCCCCTATTCTCCTCCCACCCGAGATGCCGGATAGCCACAGCTCCTCCCCTCCCCTCCCCTCCCCTCCCCTCGTCTTCCCTGTCGTCCTCTCCCTGCGCCTTCCCTCACCTCCCTACCACCTCACCGGCGCCTCCCCTCACCTCCCCACCACATCGCCTCCCTCCGCTGCCTCCCCATCCCCACTGGTGTGGCCCCCTCGACTCCCCGTTGCCTTCCCTCCTCCCCCGCCCCTTTGACTCCCTAGAGCGGCCCCCTCCCTTTCTGCCTCTGGCCTCCTCCACTCTCCCTCACTCCCTCCGCCCACTTGGCTGCCTCCCTCTCTGGTCTCCCTCACCCCCGCTGCCCTCTCCCTGCACCTCTCCCCGCCACCCTCGTCTTCCCCGCCACCCTCTCCCCACGCCTCCCCACTGCCTCACCGGCGCCTCCCCTCTCCTCCCCACTTCATCGCCTCCCTCCGCTGCCTCCCCACCCCCAAGGCACGGTCCCTCGACTCCCTATCGCCTTCCCTCCTCCCCTGCCTCCTCGACTCCCCAACGCACGCCCCTTCCCTTTCCCCCTTCGGCCTCCTCCAGTCTCCCTCGCTCCCTTCGCCCACTAGGTTGCCTCCCTCTTCGGTCTCCCTCGCCCCTTCCGCCCCTCTCGGCCACCTCGGTGACCTTGGGCGAGCGAGCGCGTGGACTGGCGGGCGGGTGGATGTCGACCACGGGCACCGGTGTGGGCGGTCATGATCGACCACAACCACGGGCACGAGAGGGCGCAATCAACCACAGCCACGAGCACAGGCGAGCAGGCATTGACCACAGGCTTGAGTGAGCGGTCACAACCACGACACGCCGGTGGTCAAGAGGATCACGATGACGGTGACGCTGATGGCGACGGCAGGCACGTGGCCACGACCGGCAGGGTGCGCTTCCACGGCGGCACGGCCAGGTACTCCCCAATCGCTCCACCTTCCCCTCAGCAAAGTAGCACGCGCGTGACATGAGGTGGCGGCGCGGCGCAAGCAGCACGGCTTGGCAACACGGCGGCCACGGCTCTCCCCACTGTGCCGCCCATCATGCCCGGTTTATGGGCCCAGCACGGTCCGAGCTACAGTGCCATGCCGATACAGCATGGCCCACTTCGTTCCAGGCCGGACCTTAGGTCGGACTGTGCCCATCATGCATCGGGCCGGTCCAAAAATGTCCAACCCGATACCCACCTCTAACCGGACCATCGAACACATTTTAGCAATAATATGTAAAAATTATTGGCGTGTTGCAACTTGTAATAATAAAGAGAGTGCGTGTCCTCTCACATCTTCCATTATTCTCGCACACATCTTCCATTATTGTATTATGTCTGTTGGTTGGGTTGTACCTTAAAATTTGGCTATCTGTTTCAACTGAAAACAGAGGCTGAAGGTTTAAGGTTTTACCTCAATCGAAAAGAATATAGAGAGATGGATGATTTTTTTTTTGCTGTATTAGCCTTTTGGTTGTCTTTTTTTTTTTGGAAATGGCCGTTGTTGCGACGAAATTGTAGAATTAGCCCCCTACAAGCAAATCCAGCGGCCAACTTCCGCTGAATTTTTTTTTATTATTTTCAGCGGTCTCAGTTCACTGGATTTTTTTTTGTTTTCCATCACACAGCGAAATAATTTTTCCCTGCTGCCAGATTTCGCTGGTTATTATTTTTTCATTGATTTTCAACGGTATCAAACAACTGGATATTTTTATTTATATTTCCGCATAAGGTGCAAAATAATATTTTATTTTTCAGCGGTGGCCATCTGCTGGATTCTTGTGTGACTAGACGCGACAACGGGCGCCTCCAGTCTAGAGGTGGGGCTGGTAGGGCTATTTTGGGCGGCCCGAGGCACGCTCGCCCAAAGACGACCACGGCCCGCGACGACATTGTTTAAAAGGACCGGACCGGCCAAAGACGGTTGTCCGGCCGTCTTCGACCGCTAATCGAGCACGATGGCGGCCCGCCCAAGACGACGGTATGGGCGTGCTCGGCGCGGCGACGGCCCGAACGAGCCCGTTCGTGCGGGGCACGACGTCCGACGGCGGCACGTCGGCCCGTGCAACACGCAGCAGGCCCGTGGCAACGGCGGCACGCGGCCGAACCCGCGACAACGTCGCCGAGCTTCTCACCTCCCATGCGCATCACGTGCGCCTCGGCGGTGAGTAGAGGAGGGAGCTCGAGTGCTAGACCCGTGCGGTGGGAGGGAGGGGGCGCCGTGAGGCGGTAGGGAGGTGAGACGAGAGCGGGGAAGACAAGGCGGAGGGGAGGTGGAAGCCGGGTAGGGGGACTGAGGGAGGTGGGCCGTGGCCCATGGGCGCGGCTGGCTCAAGGGAAAAGGGGAGAGAGAGTATGCAGGGAGCCAAGGACAATACATGTGATGATGTAATGTACTCATGCATACGAATGTGCATGTATTGCCATTTAGTATATGCACTAATCGATTGTTTATTTTTTGACTATATATATGTTCGTAACGTGCACTGGTCGATGTCTTCCATAATCTCCTACATCAATGCTAACTAGGCTATACATTCATTGCATACCGTAGCACTGTTTACGCACACTACTACAAGCAACTTCGGGTCCTTCCCTCTCATCGCAATAGTGTAAATGGGCTGATCCTGGGCCGGCACGGCACGAAGCAGGCACGAAACGCAAATGGACCGTGCCTGGGCTCACCGAAGACGAGCTGGGCCAGTCCGGCCCAGCACGATGGGCCGTCGCGGCCCGGCACGGTTTAGGCCTGAAGCACAATAGGCCCGTGCCGGGCCGGCCCGGCACAGCACGACGCCCACCTCTACTCCAGTCTGCTGAAATGCCTGGCCCCCGGTTACGTGTCGCGCGCTAGAGCAAAGTTGGAGGGGCCCTAGGCTAGCGCAGGGTTATGGCTGGCTGACTGGATGACTCATCACCGGCTGGAGGCCCTGGACTTGCACGCGTGCTCAGCCATGAGCGGCGTTTCGCACGGCTATGCTTTACGTTGTGTCGCTGAGTCCCATCGGTGCATCGAAAGCACCAAGCAATGGCCTCTTCTCAGGTGCACATGCATAGAAAGGCATTCGACGAGAGAAATAAAGTGGAGTAAGAGCGTAAGAGCGAGGGAGTTGAACTGCTTCTCAGCTAACGGTGTGAAATGATTGACATAAGAGAGAGAGGTGGGAAAAATTGAAAGGGGAAAGAGGTAGAAAAGAAAACTTAGAAGCATATTTTCAGAGGACTTTTTGTCGTGTTCATATTTTGTAGAAATTTATATTTTCGATTATATGATATGGGATCCATATTTTGCAGGTATTCTTCAGAAGGTTAGTTTATACAAGAGTCGAGAGTATGTAATCTTCAGGAGAGCTTCATGCAGGTTAGTTCAGAATCGTCAGGAAGATTAGTACATAATTATTATATTAGTAGTGTAATTAGTACAATATTTGTGTAATTAGTAGTACACAAAACCTTGGTATTAGTACTATGAGCAGCACATAAAATAATGGTAATTGCGTAATGAGTACTATATAAAATGGCAGTAGTAGTGTATTGAGTAGTACATAAAACGACAATACGAGGTGTATAAGAAAGGGTATAATTGGTCCGATATTAATTGTAGTAGTACGTAAAAATGACTATGATGCTGTAATGAGTAGTACACGAAACAAGAATAGAAGGTATAAATAATGGTGTATACTTAGTCTGATATTCTTGCAGTTATTAGTATATGCTATGACAATATTAGACGAGTTAGCAGTGCATGAAATACCGGTGAATGATGTAAATAATGGCATAATGTTAGTGAAATATTAGTATGAATATTGTAATATTAGTGTAGGACTAGTATGATGTGAGAGAATTAGTAGTATGTAAAATCATAGTATTACTAAAAGTAGTGTTGTGATGTTATGTGGTTTCTTGTAATGTTATGCAGCGTATTATTGGAGGATTTTATTAACTATTCATAGTTTGGAGGAATTTACTTGGGGCTCATAATTTGGAGCAATTGATTCGGGATCAGTATTTTGGAGTTAATCTCAGGAAAGGTACTATGTTCGTTTGTATTTTATGTAGTTGTTGATGTAAGTGTCATATCTGCACGGTTTGTGTAATTCATATATTTAATTGTAGAAAATGCGTCGGATTTAGTGTAAGTAGGACATGCGTGAATGGTATGAGGCGTAAATAAAGGCAGACAATTAGCATGTATTGTCAATATAATTTTCACAAAAACAAGTAAATTATTAGTGCAATATAGTTACTATAAAGGCATGAATATTAGCGCAATAATGTTCTACTGCTAGTGTAATGTTAGCACTCTATTAGTATAATATTACTATAGTATTAATAGAACTAGTATGGTGTTAGTACATTATTAGTATATTTAGTGCAATATTTTTATGGCATTAATGCAATATTAGTTTGGTGTAAAGAAATTTGTATAGTATCACAACAATTAGTAAAATAATACTATTATCAGTAAAAAATTAGTACAATTTAGTACAATATTAGAATAAGTAGTAGTACATTTGTGGGATTAGTAAAATATTAGAATAACTAGTAGTACATGAGATGGCGGTATTAGTACACGGAGCAGTACAGGAAATGATAATTTGAGTACATTTGTGGGATTAGTAAAATATTAGAATAACTAGTAGTACATGAGATGACGGTATTAGTACACGGAGCAGTACAGGAAATGATAATTTCAGTGCAATGAGTCGTGCATGAAATGATAGCAGTACCACAATGAGTAGAACATGAACCGATAATACAAGGCGTAAACAATAATAATAATTCGTGTCTATGAGATGAGTAGTACACGAATTAATGAGGCAAGACATAACTAACCACGCATAATTACTTTAATAGTACAACATGAAAATGATGTTTATGCATTTGCTATATTACTAGTAATTACGGATGTGTCGAATTGTATGTTAGTGTTTAATGCGTGTGCTTACGTCTTTTGCTATGGTAGGTACTAAATGGCAGATATTCAATATTTATTCGTGTTTTATGGTGACAACACTATTCAAAAGGGTCCATATGGGGTGGACCTTTCGAACTGCGAACGGAAGGTGATTTGGGTTTCGGGTCTGACAAAGATGAGTCTGGTTGACCTCCGTATGTGCGTGAGGAGCGCATTTGATCGGGATACTACTTGAAATAAGCTCGTAATCGAAGCGATACATGCCAGAGTTGTGAGAGGATCCACCAACTACGTGTGGGACCTATGCAAGATTGTGGGATGTACAATGTGGAGGGAATACATGCAAATTGTGATAATCCTCAACCGGAGATACACTATCGACCGATGGTATATGTGCGCTTCCTGAACAGAAGACAAATCTCAAGTCCCCTTGGTGGCGTCACCGTCGAAGCATCC
Source organism: Otatea glauca (assembly GCA_036346275.1). NCBI lineage: Eukaryota > Viridiplantae > Streptophyta > Magnoliopsida > Poales > Poaceae > Otatea > Otatea glauca. The sequence continues at coordinate 20,589,708 of CM070727.1, read as the reverse complement.
TCTGGGGGCATCGATGAGGACATTGGTGCGAATGAATTTCAGGCGAATGAAGACATCGGGCAGTGATGGTCCACTCGCATTGACTGCCACAAGCACCTGGAAGCCATGTCGAAATAAGGAATATCCGATGAAAATGAGGACGTTGACACGGATAGCAGCGAAGATGACAATGCAGCTCCCGTCGGTAGTATTGTGTCCACTGATGTGGAGTACATGTCTTCTCGGTTGGATGATCTGGTGATGGTTTCTCTTGTGTTGCCAAACGAAGCCGGCATTGATTGGACCTTCGTTCAGGACACTCTGCTGGTAGGGCAACGCTTCCCTACAAAGAGTGCCATCTAGCAGGAAATTGCAAGATATACGGTAAACATCAGCTGCACATACCAGGTGTACAGGTCCAACCAGGAGACGTACATTGTGAAGTGCATGGATGCTGAGCATCCTGGCAAGATTCGTGCCTAGAAATTCATGGGCACGAGTTTGGGCTTCAAGATAACTGTCTTGATGGATCACACTTGTGTGCTTGCTGAGCCACTGTAGAAGCATAGAATTATCACGTCCTCATATATGGCCAACCTGATTTCTCACTTGGTCATGGCGGACGTGACTATTTCACTGAAGATACTAATGGCTGACATGGTTAACATGATGAGATATTCTATTAGCTACGGCAAGGTGTGACAAACGAAGAAGAAAGTTATATAGATGATGTACGGCACGTACGAAGAGGCGTACAACCTTGTTCCTCGGATGCTTCACCAGATTACTAAAGCCAATCCTGGGACCTACATCAACAAGATGGATAGACCGTATCCCCTGAAGGGTCTAAACTATTCATCCTCGACCATGTGTTTTGGGCATTCAGACCAGCCGTTCAGGGTTTCAAGTACTCTCAGCCTATACTAACCATGGATGGCACTTTCCTATCCAGCAAGTATAGGGGAACCATACTGATGGTGATCACCGCGAACACCAACAACCAGCTACTCCCGGTGGCTTATGCAATCGTGGAAAGCGAGAACACGCAGAGATGGTTGTGGTTCTTAGCAAATGTGAAGCAAGCTGTTGTCTAACACCGCCAGAATTTATTCCTCATCATGGACAGGCATGCTGAGTTAATTAATGTTTGCCATTAGCACCATGCAAGGAGGGACACAGTCATTGTACCAATGGAATGACATCGTCAATCACTGGTGCATGAGGCGTCTTGCCGCGAACCTACATAGGAGGTTTCGTAGCAAGGAAGTTATGAAGACATTCAAGAGGCTCTGCATGCAAAACCAGTGGCGAAAGTTCGAGGCTATATGGAGAGTGTTCGATGAGGAGATCATGAAACATACGACGGAGTTCGTAGAGGGCCAGGTAAACAACTTCTCACATTGGGTGCAGTTGCATGCTCCAGAGCTAGAGAAGTGGTCCCTGCTCTATGACGTGGATAGCGCAAGGTACAACATAATGACAACTAGCATGTCGGAGGTTTACAATGTTGTTCTGAAGGGGGTTTAGTCTCTTCCAATCAGTGCTATCATGGAGGAGACGTAGAACAGAACCGTTGGATACTTTGTGAACAGGGGGATAAATGCAACGAAACACCTAGATGAGGGAAAACAGTTCTCCGAATGTATGCATGCATACATGGAGAAGAAAATAGAGAAGGCTCGCTCGCACGACGCTCGCACCATGAATAGAGTTAGGCGGAAATTTGAAGTGCGTCTATGAGAGAAGTTCATTGATGGCCATTGCAGAGGCTACCGTAAATAAGTGTGCACAATACATGATGTTGCGACATGCACATGCAACAAGCTAAAACTGTTGCACAAACCATGCTCCCATGTATATGCGGCGTGCACAGTTATCTGACAATCCTATGTGGCCTACATCTCTGAGTACTTCAGTGTCGACCATCTGTTTGGGATATGGAGTTCAAAGTTCAACTCCTACGGCTTGGACATGCATTACAAAGAGCTGTGGCTGGGCAAAGTGACTTGGTCTGAGAATGACACCTTGAAGCGGAGTAGCCGTGGACGGTAGCAGTCACAGCGAATCCGTAACGATATGGACGCAAGTAAGCAAGGAGACGTACCAACTCCATGGAAGTGCCGTATATGAAGAACAATGGGGAATACAATGAAGAACTGTCCTAATAGGGCGGGCTCGTCGACCAATCCATAACAACCATGACAATTTACCTTCATGTAATTTCATTTTCGTGAGCAAGTAGTACCTTCATGTAATTTTATTTTTGTGTTATGTAATATCATGTACCGTGCTACTTATTTTATGTTATGTAATGTCATGTCGTCACGTATTATTTATTTTTATGTCATTTAATGGTTATTTTTTTATGTTTGCTATATTAAGTTTATATTGTTTATTGTCTTCTTGCAAGACATGGCTGGACACCCGTAGACTTTGCTTGACCCGTAATATGATGATAAGTAGGGCCTGGCTTATAGGTGTCAAACCATGATCTTTCGTTCTCAAGGGCCTGAGGGAGCACTAGCCCTTAGACGTGCAGTACGTACCCATTCTACGGCTGTCAGGGCTATTGACGTTGGCCCGGATGATGGACATCAGCCATTCCTTCACTTTGGATGGGGCTCTCTTGTCCACGATCGTCGATTGTTGGAGGCCGGAGACCCACACGTTCCACTTCCACTTGGGGCAGATGACCGTCACCCTCCAGAACGTTCCCTACATTACCGGCTTGCCTATCAGGGGCAGGCCGATAGTTCCACCATCGAGGAGGCCTAACTGGAGGGTCAGGTTGCAGCACAGATTTGGTCATCCAGTCCCTAAGCACAATGCGGGGGTTCCACTGTCATGGCTTCGTCGCTACATGCGATGCCCTGATGATGTGCCGCAGTACATGTTGAGGACTCACTTTGTCGTGTACCAACTATTCCTGTTTGGCTGGGTGTTGTTCCCTAGTACATAGGGAGATGTTGTGTACACGATCTACATTCACATCGCGGAGGCATTGGCTGATGCCCAGGTCGATGATGTCCCACAGTTCAGTTTTGGATCAGTGGTGCTCTGTGCGACATACCGGGGATTCTGTGCAGCTTGCTTAAAGACAATGGGGGAGGAGCCCGTGCTTGTTGTATGCTACTCGTTGCTTTAGATTTGGTCTTGGGAGAACTTTCTTATCGGGTGCTCGTACTTTAGGGAGCCTGTTAACCCGTATCAGTTGGAGGCTCTATTCTACGGTGAGGTTGGTGACCCGGTCGATGGTCCCACCATGGGTACTCAGTGGACGGCGAGCCAATTGGGATGGGCAAGGCATAGGCCTCGGTTTCTTAACTACTTCAAGACCCTACATGAGGATGAAATCATATGGCAACCTTGGACTTCTCATTTCTTGGTCACTACGGTGCCACATGGGTTGTCAAAGCAGTGCAGGCAGGATGGTGAGTACTGGTTGATGACGTGCCACTTCGTGTTCTATCACATGGTGGAGGTGTACTGCCCAGCTAGAGTGATGCGCCAATTCGGACTTCATCAGCAGATCCCCCCTCCAGTTGGCCCGCCTCTGCCACAAAAAGTGCATATGTATATGTAATTCATAAATTTAAATTGTAATTCCTAATTGTAATTCATAATTATAATTCGTAACTTGAAACTTTCATTCCCGCAGGCAATCTCGGAGGGGCCAAAAGAGCGATGTCTAGCGCAAGACACAATTACCATGGACCACTGCATGGGAGCAGTCTGCCATGGAGCAGGTAATAGTCGAGGGTCGACCATACAATCTTGTCATACGTCGCATACTGGGAGTGGTACATGCCTCGTACACATGCACAACTTATTGGGATAGCTCCCGCAAGACCTGAGGAGATCATGCACATGATCGGTTGGCCCTCAGTCACCTGTACACCGTGCAGCACACCAGGACGATACAGTATGAACCTACATCACATTTCAATTTAGATTTCTTTCACTTACCAACTATTCATGTTGCCTCTGCAGTTCGACAATGTGAACCGTATCATCAAGGAGGCTTCAACTGCACTACGGCTTGGGAAGTACAACACTGTGTTTGGCCTACTTGGGGTTCTATGTTTTGTCTTGGACGATGTGAAGGGCATCATCAAGACAATTATCTGCGGCCGTCATAGCAATGTCGCCGTACTAGGTGCTGAGGGAGGCACTCGTCCTCCATCTCCTAGGTCATCGCGTTCGAGTGTGGCTGAAAGATGATCGAGCTTTGCACGGTCATCTTCATCTCAGCCTGGCCTTTAGAATACACTGGTATGACACATACATTTAGTTGTAAAACTTTGTACTACTTACTCAATGCAACCTATTTGGCCATGCCATGTCCTCTTACAGTGCACGCATGGGGATCGCTCTCTCCTTCCATCGTCGTCTAGGTGCCAGCATGAAGCAGCCGCTCCATCGCCTGCATGTACAGCTCCTGGGGTCAACACAGACTTGGAGATCGACTTGCTCGATCGTGACTTGCCTCGAGGAAGTTCTGAGGGGGTACGTTCGCGCCAGCATGTTTACCGTAGGTTTTGGGTTCAACCAGACCTACACCCCCTGCAACATGCACGACTTCAGTGCAGGCACATCATCTATGCAGGCGCCATGTCAGGTACAATCTCTCTGCTTGAAGTTATTAAATGCTATTGAACATACCTTCATTTTTGGAAGTTTTTAGCATTGGAGGTACCTAACATTTTCGTACATATAATGTTCATCTATAGCTCCTGTGCAGGGATCGAACTCTCCTTCCACCGCTGACAAGTACAGCTCCCAAGGTCGACCGGACTCCGACGTGGACACCCCCGATCAGGACTTGCCACCAGGATGTTCCGCTTGGGGTATGTTTGCGCTGGCACGCTTACTGCAACATGGACCTCACGATACTTGGTTCGGCTAGACCTACACCCTGTACACTATGTGTGAGTATGGTGTTGGGTCATCATTTGTGCAAGCGCCAAAGCAGGTATGTTTTGTGCAGTTTACTAGATTCCTAAAGCAGAACCGAGCTAACGGTATGTGCGCGCATGTTTCTAGGGACGAGTTCGGCCAGTGGGCATAGTAGTCCACGACCCCACAATCGGCATGGTTAGTGCCCCGCAACCAGCATTGGTTAGTGCATTGTGTAATTTAAGTTAGTTGTTGCACTATCTTTTGGCCACAGCACTAACGGTATATTCCAATGCAGCCTCCTGGGTGGGTGCAATATATGCCCCGCCACCAACACCTCGGACCCAGCTAGCTTGACAACACCCCTCCCACAACATAGGACACGCAGTACGACTTGTGGAGCAGTACGCATGCACCTGATTGGTTCACGTACCCAAAGGACCAACTCCACCATGCGCGAAAGCGGCAACCAAATCAGAGTTGAGGTTTCGAGGACGTGACCGATTCTATTGTTGTAATGCAGTTCGTGTGTGTAATTGTTGTATGCCTTCATGAGTCACCTTGCAAGCAAGCAATACTCATGCATGGCATCATCAAAGCATGATCGTATAGCTGGCGCTTCAGCTCCAGTTAATGTTAGTCTCTAAGGTGCTAGTGCTGCAACTGCTACGAAGTGCAAAAAGTTGACAATCGAAGTTGTCAATTTTCTGGACTTCTGAGTAGTTGGAGCACCAGCACCTTGGGGACTAACATTAACTAGATTTGAAGCACCAGCCATACGATCATACTTTGAGTGCAGAATGGACGAGTATTGCCTGCTTGCAGGCTATGACATTCGATTAACATCATGTCATAAATAATGTTTGCGTCTTCATATCATAATTATTGCATATATGTCTTTCATATGAGTAATAATAGAAATCATGCATGTAGTGCCCATTAAATGGGGCATGAAAATACCAGTTTGTCCATGCGTGTCTCTATTTGGCCACGTTGGACGTACCCGACGAAATGTTGACGGCATTTTTTCGGCCGAATCTTTGCACTACCTCCATAAATAGGCCTCCATGCTGCCTCCACTCCCTCATATCCTCTTCCTCATCCGATTCCTTGCCTCCTTTAGGTCAAGTGAAGGGCATGTTTGAAACGTTGAGCTCAGGGAATTGGAGGGCCCATGCGCAAGCCACTGCAAGGCAGGTTGATTATCCTAACTGCCATGTGCAAGCTAATGTGTTCTACGCCAACACTGAGGGAAATAACAGCCGGGTGTTCTACAAATGCCCTTTTTCTCTATAAGTGAAAAGTTAGTTCGATTTCTACTCCTATTGATGATTTGTTTCCTATTCAAGTTGCCTATTTGTTGAGAGATCTTCTTACTTTCCCTGGCCTCAAAGCATGTTCACCTCGTCACGTAGACTGTAGGATGCCAATATTTCTAGTGGGCAGACACCATGGGCACCTCGACGAAGCGTCCTGCAAGCACAATACCACAGTGGATGCAGCTTGGAATGGAGCAGAGGATAGACCCTATGCTTGAGTAGAGGCTGAACATACTGGTGTTTAAGATGGAGCGCATTTTAGATCATGTCAAGTTATTGGAAAAGATTGTGTATGTCACTATCCTTGTTGTACTCTATGCTATACTTGCGAAGTAATTCGTTTCCTACAGAGGAGACAAAGTTGGTCATGGATGCCATTCGAAGTGGTTTAAGAATGATGTATGTTGTACTATGTCAATATGGTATTTTTCTTTGTTAACTTATGTGCTATTCGGATATGATCTTTTGCTTTCTTAACTTTTGTATTACGTAATTATCTCCTCGTAGTAACGACAGTTGTGAAATACCAAAAACACCCATCACCTTTCGCAGTCACATGTCATAACACTCTACGCACCGTGAAGTGACAACACACTGCCTATTTCTTTATTTCTTTGATCGCCCTAACAAAGTTGTTGGCACCGTGTTCTCACAATGACCTTAAAAAGGCGACGAGACAGCACGATGCCCCCTCTTTCTCAGAGCTAAGTGACAACACGATGACTGTTGCTTTCTCAGACCGATTTGACAACTCGCGTACAACAACTTTGTCAGGCTGATTATACAACTCACGGGCACCAGCTTTGTCAGGCCGATTGACAACTTGCGGGCAGCAACTTTGTCAGGCCGATTGGACAACTCATGGGTAGCAACTTTGTCAGGCCGATTAGACAACTCATGGGCAGTGTCTTAATTAGGGCGCTTTGACAACACACTGTGACTGAAAGCTTACTATAAATATAATGCCATGTCTAGCACATACATTCCACACTCCACCGAGCCAACCCCCACACCGAACTCCACATCCCTACCTGGACCATAGCCCCTTCACCGGCGAGTTCACGATGGCTGACTTCGCAGCGATTCTTCGTCGACTCAAATTACTTGCCGAGAAGGGGAAAGGCTATCCAAATGTGTATTGCAAGGATGCACCTATGTCATCGAAGTTTCCCCAACCAAACTGTAACTGCGGTGAAGTTGCATGGATAAAGCAGTGCAGACATCCCGACAGCACTACCTAGGCATACTACATGTGCCACTAGAAAATACGCGTAAGTTAATGCCATGTATGTATATTCCGTGATGTGTTTTTTAGACTTCTAACTTCATCCAGGCATGACACCAGGAAGAAGACAGTTGCCACTTATTCCAATGGATTAATGGCCTGGAGAAGTACGATAGAGAGTACTTGACGCACGAAGAGTACCTGCACTTGGTAGGTCCCGACAAGCTAATCAAATGTTGGAAGCTTGAGCCTCATACCACGAAAGACAAACCAAAGTGACCGCGCTACCGGGACGACGATGCGCACTTTTGGAAGGCACAAGAGGAGATTCAGGCACATCGCAAGAATATGAAGGAGATAGCCGATGAGCAGGACAGACGTAAGTGTGAGGAGCTAAAGATTGCCCCAGAAGACCGCTTTTGGGTAGATTGGTACATGCCTAATTGGAAGGAGGCCAATGCCCTACATCGTGTGCAATCAAAAGGGAAGGCACCGATAGATCCTTCCATATAGGATCTACAATAATAAGTATGACGTTTTCCCATCTCCAAAAGGCGCGCATGTACCTTAGCATTAGTTTTCGTTTATGGTTCGTCCATGCTGTCACGCCATGTCTCTTTCATCATTTCCTATGTCATGTTATGTCCACGATGTTGTGCTATGTATCCTAAAATTTCTATGTCATGCTACGTGCCCTAATATTTATATGTATGTTTGCTCTAGTCATTTCGTACAACATGCTATATCATCTTCTTCCATATGAGCCATCAAACGTTACTTCTTCGAATTTTTCCTTACTAATTCATTGGTTGTGACAAACAAATTAGATTATAAAATCTCTTTGAAATCTCTGTGCCATTCATTGTTTTTGAGAAACAAAATTTGATTATAAAAATAACACCCGAGTTAGTACAAAAATGGAAAAAACAAATCGAAGCAACCAAATATATGACAACACACTGCCTACTATTTTGTCAGTCCGATTTGACAACACACGGCCCCCGCTTTCTCAGAGTGCGGACAACACACTACTTATCTCAAAGCGAAGTGACAGCACACTACCCACCGCTTTCTCAGACCGAAGTAACAATACGCTGTAGCCCACATTGTCAGACGAAAGTGAAGTATAAAACCACTCACCATCTAGGTAGCACTTCTTCATTACTCCAACCTCCACTCCATTGCAATGATAGATAGAGGAGGCACCTCAAGCCGTGGGAGGGGTAGACGGGGAAGACTGGGTCGGACATCACCTCAAGCCCCTAACCCTTCTCGGTTTTGAGGCCGCAACCCTTACCTCGAGGATACTCAAATCTATGGTCCCCTAGACCTCAATCCCTCAAGCCCAGATCTTCCCATTCGAACAAGGGACTACCACAACCTCCAAAATCCAATCCACGACGGCCAACCACTCTGCTCACTGGAATGGCCGACATGCAAGTATGACCTCGATGCCATTGTGCAAGTTTGTGATGAGTTCAATACCAGCCCAGGACATTGTTTCTACCAATGCCCTCTATTCATGGTAACCGCTACAACTCTTACATACCATTCGGCTCATATCTCGTTGTATGACACATACTCTTACTTGTAGACTGCGGATTGCAAATTCACTAAATGGGTGGACCCACTGTATCCCAAAGATGTCCAATGCTACATCCATACATTACTGTATCGCCTCGATGAAATACAAGAGGACCTCACGGAGGTCAAGAAGGAGAACGAACAACTCCGCAGGCAAACCTTGGAGCTCCAAACCCAAAATGATGACCTACGTCATCAAAGACTCAGGGAGAGGAACAATGAGGAGGTCGTCCACCTCGGCAGCGACTACCATACTTACTGCTGCTGCGGCAATGTCAACTATAGTTGTGCTTGCCACTACCGTGACCAGTAGCCCCCTCCACCCCATCCTAACGATCAACACTCTCTGTGGGTGCCATATGGTTACCCATTTGAGCCTTAATGTCCTCTGATCATAAAGCATATGTTCGTGGCTGCTCTATATCACCATTTGTACCATCTAACATGTATGCACCATGTAATCCCCTTTTATTATGAAATACTATATTTCATTCATTCTCTTGTTTTTTCTAAATTTAAACATGCAATGACTTTTTTTTGCGAAAAAGGCCATTGTCGCATCCAGCGCTCGCATTCTAGTGGAAAAAACAACAAAAATTTTACAGCGATAGGCAACCGCTGCAAGATTTCCACTGCACACAAAAAATTCTAGCGTGTCGCGGCTACGAAAAAGAAGAATCCTGTCGGCCCCAACCGCGGGAAATAATGTTGCGTGCTCAGTCCGTTGAATTTCCATTGTATTGGGTTAGACTCGCAAATTTGTCGGCACGAGAGCGATCTTTGAAAAAAATATGGCTAGTAAAAAATCCTCGACCCTAAAAACCGAATCCAGCGGGCAAAATAAAAAAAGCACTAGTCGGTGCAAAATAAAAACCACTAAAAAATAACAAAAAGCCATAAAATTATCCAGCGGTACCTCACAGCTGGAAATCACTAGAAAAAATTAATCAGCGGATTCCGGCCTCAAAATTAAAAAAATCGCCATGTGTGGGAAATCAAAAAAAAATTCTAGCAGATTGGGACCGCTGAAAATATTTAGGTCCTGGTACATTGCTCCGTTCTAGCTCCGTTCTAGCTCTATTTTGCGATATTTAGGTCCTGTTTGGTATAGCTCCAGATTCCAGCTCCACCTCAGAGCTGGAGCTTGTAGGCTAAAATAAAGTGAATTAAGTATATATTTTTAGTCTAAAATGTAAACAAGATGACCTACCTAAACACTCTTAATGTACCCACAGCTTCAGCTCCATAAATTTCTGGAGCTAGAAATACCCTGCTCCACTAACTCCATGGATTTTGGTGGAGCTGGAGCTATCCCAAACACCCTCTTATTTGGCACATTTATCTAGTTTTTCACCCGGTCGTTACCTCCGCAATCGCCGCCCTACAGCGCCACCGCCTCACCTCCGTAAGCCATAAATTTTGAAATAAAAAATTGAAAATTTCGAAATAAAATTAAATTACTTTCTAAATACATAAATTTGAAAATTGGATATGAAACATAGAAAACCAAATATAAGTAAAATAATATTTTAAATTGTACCGAAAATTAAATTATAATTTTGGAACATAAAATTAAAATTGTAAAAGAAATTTCAACACTGCCCGTTGCTATCCACATCATATAAGTTTGAAGAGATAAATTTGCAAAACAAAAGGACGTTATAAGTCATTTGTACAAATTGGAACTCAAGCATAATATATAAATAATGTAATATGATTGAAATTTGTTATTAAAAATAGTAAACTAAAACAATGCTGCCCAAAAATTTGGAAATTAAAAAAATAATGTTACTGAAAATTGATTTAAAATCTGATGTTCAGTATCCTAAAGCTTTTAATTTGAATTTTGTATAATTATTATAGCGTTTCATTGGAAGCCCATGCTCATTAAAAACATAAAAGCTTGAACCGGCCATGCTCATTATCCAAATGTCACATGTAAACAACATGTATCTAATAATTACTGGTCCGCGCGCGAGTTGATGACTAATGATCAAAATGGTGTGGTGTATTTCATCTGAGTACACACATGTATGAGCATTTCGTAGAAAATCGCTTGTCTAGCCTATGTGACACTGTGAAGCTTATCTAATATAATTCACAGTCTAGCTGTCCTTCAAAAAACACCGTGAAGCCTTCGCCAAAAATTCTTAGAATGTAGTAGACGCGCATATGCATTTTTGTGCACAAGTATAGTATGAGTGGATTGTGCGTGTGGTATACGACCTTTTGTAATCTCTAAAAAATCATGGTAATATCCTGCAAAAATAAAGTAATTAAGATGCAAATGCGTGAAAATGCAACTTTCCAAAAATTCTTAAAAAATTACTAGATATAGGGAGGATACGTTATAGCCATGCAAATTGCAAAATTAAAGTCTCGATAATGAGGTCTGCGGCACAATAACGGCTGGAATCAGAAAAATCGAACCCGAAGGAAAGTGATGTAACATGATACATGAGGCGCAAAGGTGAAGAACATGGAGTTTGGGAAAGAAGAATATATGCTTGTACAAGAACTAGCTAGCTACCTAGACGGGGGCGAGGTTAAAAAAAAACGGCGAGATTTTAGAAATCTCAGCTAATATCTCGAATTTTGGTAAGGGACGGGATCCGAAATATAGGTCGGATAAAAAAATTTGAAGAAACTTTAAATTGCTACAATAGTCTCAAAAATTTCGGCGAGGTTCGGCCAAATCTCGCCAAAATCTTGGGTCCAATAACCCTTAAGAAATTCATCTTCCAAGAAATTTTGTTGAAAAAACGAATTTTTAAGATGTTTTATAATTTCGGTGAAAATACTGTCAGATTTTTATAAAATTGTATACACTTGATCATGATCTAAGAAATTTATAGTACTATCTATAGCAGAGTAGGATCGTACAGAAAAAGTTTTAGAAAAATTGAGCTTGATTTGTTATCTTTAAAAAATAAAAAACAGAATGAACATAACTGAGACAGTAACATTTTCAGAATTTTATAAATTTGCTCAAGTGTGAGCATGATCCAAAATTTTATGAGAGCTTAATAATTTCTTTAGTACCATACTATAAAATTTTCAAAAATTTTAAAATTTTTTGTTTGCTCAATCAAATCTATGTATGCATTCAACTTCATTTGTTATATTTCAAAAATAAAAAATAGAAAGAACATAAATGGTATAGTACCCTTGTAAGAATTTTATAAATTTAATGGAGTATGATCATGATCCAAAATTTTTATGAGAGCTTAAGCAATGCCTAATAACCCTTCTCTAAAAGTTACAAAAATTTTAACCTTTTTTGGTTGCTCAAGCTAATCTATGTATTGATCATCACGCTTTTATTAGGATGTAGCACTGTCAGAATTTTTAAAACATCTTGCTGCTTGATCATCTTGTGCAAAATTTATGCAAACATTTATGATACATCAGTACCATAAAAAAATTTTAAAAAAATTCTCTAACGTGGTTTGGACCATTTTTCATGTGGTTGAAGTTTGCCGGTAAGGCTTTTATCATGGCAGTTACACTCTCAGGATTTTTTAATATTCCTGATGCTTGATAATTATGTGAATTTTTTTTGAAATTTTATTGATGCATCATGACCTGTCACAAAATTTTCAAAATTTTATAACTTAGTTTGTTCTATTTTTCATTTGGTTCAAATTTGCTGGTCAACGTTTTATCAGAACAGAAGCACTCTCCGAATTGTTAAAAATTCCTCAGGATTGATAATCATGTGAAATTTTTTATAGAAACATTAAATATGTGTCAAGATCATTCAAAAAAATTTAAAAAATTTCAACGTCATTTGAACCATGTTTCGCTCGGTTCAATTTCACCAAAATCTTAGCAAATCTTGTCAAGATTTCGGCAATTCTGGGCGAAATCTCGAAAATTTCGTAGCAAAGAAAACTAGACTTTAATTTTTGTTTTTGTATTTTGTCCGCAATTTGTCTGAAATTCTGAGATTTCGACCACCTCCGAGATGTCAACCGAAAAAAAGATTTAAAACTTTGGGTGGTGCGGACCGAAATGTGCAGTTTAACTTGGCTACCGTGTAGCTAGGGTTGAAAACGGGACGGATATTTCCCGTTCGATCCGGAGTCGGATCCGTTTAGAACCGGATCCGGAAAGAAAATCAGATATCGGGTCGGATCCGAATCCGGGTCCGGATATTTAAAACGGATATCGGATCGGATTCGGAGCGTACGTTATCAGGAAAATATGGATCGGGAACCGGATTTCAGATAATTCATTATCCGGATATCCGAATTTGGCATCACTCACCGCCTCGCCCAATGACCCATGCCCCTGATGGCCCGGCTCAAAGCGGTATGATTACGATTTACGAGCAGTGAACAACTAAACCCTCTTCCTCCAGAGTCCTGAGTCCTCAGACTTCTAGGGTTGAAAACGGGACGACGAGTGGCGGCTCCCTTGGCTGGCGGCTGGAGCTCCTCCCAAATCCGAGCCTCGATCGACGCTGGAGCTCCCCCTCCCCGGCGGCGTCTTCTCCAGTCAGCGCCCCCACCTCCCCGGCCAGTGCTCCTCCCAGATTTGAGAGCCTCGGCTGGCGGCAGTGCTCCCCCTCCCCAGGGGCGACTACCCCTCTCAGGCGGCGTCTTCTCCGGCCAACGCTCCCCCTCCACGGCCAGCGCTCGCTGTGCTCCTCCCCAGATCTGAGAGCATCGGCCGGCAGCAGTGCTCCCCCTCCCCAGCGGTGACCCCCCCCCCCCGGGGGTCGGTAAGACATTCTAGTCAAGCATGGTTTTAGTGTAACATGGTAGTTCAGAACCAACTTTCAAAATGAAACTAGCTGATGTTGTATATGTCATATGGGATTCCTATTTGTACGTAAGAAATACAAGTATAGTTGTCATCACTTGTACTATGCTTTAGGACTCCTCATCAAAGTTAAAGATTAGGCCCTGGAATATTTAGTTGGTATTGGCTAGTAGAGTAGGTCTATGCAACTGGTAATTGTTCTATAAACTTTTGTCAGTATTCCCCTTTAGCCAAATATAATTCTAGCAGGAAAGAAGATGCATTTAGTTCTGTACATATATGAATATTATCTTCAGCATTCGCTCCATAACCATGTGATTATTGGCTTCATATAAATAGTGTGTGAGCTCTTTGGAAGCAAGTTTATGGTAAAGATACTAGAATAGCATGAATCAGTATCAGAGATAGAAAGCAAGGTCATTGTAAAGATGCTATTTGGGAAGTATTTGCCATTTTCATGCAATTCTATTGCTGGAACATCTGAAGTAGCATTGAATCAGTATCATACATAGAATGTTCTCCATTATATATTGAAAAACTCACGATTTTCTTCCACAATTTTCTGAATGCAGCACTCGGTGACCTTTTTGCTCATTATGTCGTGTAGATTTGTATTGTTAAATATCAACCATGTTTTTAGTTAGATCTGGGGTAAGATCATGGATAGGAGTAGTGAGTAACAGCAAGGAACCAGCAAGAATCTGATGTGATGATACTCCTGCTTCCTTCAGTCACTGCAAATTTCTGTTTCGAGCTTGCTCCATTCTTTATGGTAGCTGCTTTGCAATAAATGAAGATATTTAGAGGCACATATTGGTTAGTGAGTTTCTCTAAAGAAACAGGTCCAATCTGAATGACTGAAAAACTGAAAAAGCAGTAGTAAAAACAATGCATCTTGTTGCAGTTGCAGCCGGGTAATACTGTTGTTGTGAACTGCTCTTGCATTGGGGTTTAATTAAGGACAGGAACAGCCGAACAACTCACATGATATTGCAGTCCTTTTTATCCTGTTGCTTCTGGGGTTTACTAACTTCTAAGACAATCATAACACCAGGGGTAATAAATAAAAACAGTTAACAAGCAGGAGACATTGGATGCCTTCACAAGCTGATTCTAACATGCCAAGAATCTTGACAATTTCAAAATCAACAACTATTTGAAAATCAGCACAGACTCTACAAATTTGAACCATCACAATTGACAATTTCAATGCTCCATTAATAGTCTTTCTGTCTTTGTGCTTATATTCTTGACTTGGCTATCTCTTGGACCATGTAGTTTAAACAAATTGTTTTAGACATGTTTGAGCTAGCTGGGCACTAGTTATCAGGTAATTCTACTTAGTAAATTGTTATGTTATTATTGGACAGCTGCTTGTCCATAAGAGTGTATTGTTTCAAATCTTAATATGCTTTGATAGTTGACTTGTTGAAGCCTGACAGCACTATCATTATTATCAATGCAAACATTGATAGGTTCAAAGAATCAATGAGGCTTGATGTGGACAAATAGGGCCACATTCAAGTAACTGAACCGGCAAGCTTCAATGTAAAGGAGGGCCTTCTCAAGTTAAATTGGAGGCTTAACTAGTGTTAGTTCCTTCTTATCAAGCATATCTAATTGTCTATCTATGATTAAATATTAGTTGCTGTAGCGGTTGTGGTTGTAAGAACAAATGTGCTGTACTAACTAGTTAATTTGGTGGTGCATTTTGAGCTTCTAAAAATATTGATGCGTTTGAGGCAATTGTTTCAAATTTTTGTTTAAAATTAGGTCTTCTCCTGTTAGTATCATTAATCCATGTTTGTCTTTGCCTGCATTATCTGTATAACTATATCCGTATATATGCGTGTGTGCATTATCCGTATGCATATGTTTTGATTCACATATATTACTTTATGTATGTGTCCATTATCCGTATATCTTTATCTGTTCCCGATCCGAATCCGTCACTTATCCGACCCGTATCCGTATCTCGAATTATCCGGATTCGTATCCGGATCCGGTTAGCCCGTATCCGGTTCCGAATCCGAGAAAACAATATGAATTAAGATACGGAAAGGATAATATCCGCCTGTATCCGATCCGTTTTCACGTCTACGTGTAGCTAGGCGTGTATATAGAAATTCCTATTGCTAGCTATTCGTTTCTGTTAGAGGGGAATGAGTCTTTGGTTGTCACCTTCGTGTGATGTTGGGGGCAGAGAGACAATAGTTTTTTTTAGGATAATACACTACATATATACATGCCAATTCAATGTGTGTTGTCATCCCGTGTAGGCCACGCAACAAGCCAACAATGTCATATATACGTGCTAGAAGTAAGCCTGCTCCATATACCGCTCCGGAAATTCTGCAATTAACTTGAAAAGTTGAGCTCTCAACCTACGTCGACGCGTAAACTTACCGCCCTTAAATTGTTGGTTCTCGTAGGCTTAATGGCAGTGATATGCCATAAGAGACAATTATAGAGAGGTGACTGTATCGTATCTATATTTATAATTCATTCAATAAATGTTATTGTGTTCTTTGGATAAATTATTATTTTTGGAGACGACCAAGTATGTGACTTATTGGTAAAGCTCTTTATTTGTTGTATGATATCATTCTAAAAGATCTCTGGTCGGGACACTAGTGACTTACAGACCAACAAATATATTGACTGATTATCACGTTTCATTGGTCATAGATATGGAGATATGAAGATATCAGATCAATAGTGTGGACATATATTAGAGAACATGATGTTGGATTGACCCACTTTGAGACACTACAGAGATTATTATATTTTTATGTGTCATCAGTTAGTCTCAAGCAATGATGATGTATAATCCTTGTACCGGAGATCAGTATAGTTTCCTTCGTGTATAGTAGTTATAAAGGTACCCCATAACTAGATAGTTATAAGGTAGCTTTTGAGTATGCTATGAAATATACGAATGAATGTGACCGGTCGAATCTGTGATTTGCCCTCCTAACATAATATGAGAGATATCTTTGGCCCCTCGATGTGGTCGAATAGAGGAAATGCATAGCCATGCCAAGAGTGGTCGAAGTGTCAACCACCTGAAGTTATCCATCACTAGATCGGGAATGGATTGAACAGTCCACGGATGAAAAGTATTGTGAGGCAAAAGGAGAATACGCAAATAGGTTGTTTAGTCTAACTAGATACGAACCGGTTATATGGGGATACGGACTGGTCGTGGGTTGGTTAGATATGTCACAAACTAATTGGCGAACTGGAAGCAACCAAATACGAACTAGTCGTAGGGAGTTACAAACTGGTTGTGCATGACTATTGACTAGGACATGGTTGTTGATCCTATTGGATAAGGTTCATCTGATTTGATTTTTGTTAGGGATAGATGCACGGTATAAAAACTGGAGACAAAGATTTAACGTGGAAAAACCCTTGCGGAAAAAAACCACAGGAAACAATGCACTATAATGCTTCAAAGATTACAAGTACAGGTGGTTGGCTTATATAGCCAAAGAGTCCTAGTTGTAGAAGACTTGACTCCTAACAAACTATGGATATAACCAATAGATATGGCAGTTAGAGATATTGAGTTATCTCCAACAAACCTCCCCTTAACTCAAAATCTATAACAATGTTGTTTCCGGAAAACCCTAAGGTAATTAAGCACGAATAATACAAGTGCGTTAAAAGTCCAAAGGACTACTGAACGAGGAAGACTAGAACAGTCAAGCCAAACACTTGTAGTGCGAAAAACCTCAATGGGTATGAAAGACTGGGACAGTCTTATCCAAATGCTTCTGATGAAGCGAGATTGAGCAAACAACCAATAGGTCGAGAGAAAGACTGGAACAATCAATCCAACACAGCTGTAACAAAGCAGACGAAGAATCTGGGTCTTCAATGATTCATAACCCCAGTAAAGTCTGAGACTGTGCAACTGACCTTCTGAAACAAACACTTAATCATCAAACGGCATAAGCCAAGACATCACCTGTGGTGCTGGGTAGATAGTGAAGAACACATAACATGGACTTTTGGAATGCTCCATCTGGAACATAAAATTCAGCAAACTGCCAACTGAAAATCCATAATATGGTTGAAACTGCTCCCGCAAAAATGTCAAGATGAAGAAAAGCTGACGTGCTGACAATGGAGTATAAATTGCAGTAGACCCCTCATATCAAGCAAAGACAACAAAAGAAACGTTGTAGTATCCACGCAGAAACAAACTCCTTCTTGCACTTCAATACTTCATCTGAAATTGACATTGAAGCAAAACCTTCACTAGAAAAACTCCAAAGAGTATAATGCAACCATCAAGGTGTCGTCAAATTCCAAATGAACGTTGCCAAAACATCCATAATGGACAACATATCCAAACGGTGAATAAACACCAAATTCCAATAAACGGTGATGAAACACCAAATGCAGTTGTCTCCTCAACTGACATTTTTTTTAATTCTCCAAAGTTGACGATGAAACGTCAAATAAATTTCCAGTGATAAATTCCGCCTAAATTGCAATAAAATCCGCTAATAATATGAGCAAAAAATAATAAGCATAATTCCCTGCTGAAAATCAAAAAGTCAGAGTCATTGCTCGAAGTGAAGCCGAGTTATTCTTGAAAGTTGAAGCGACACATCAAAAGCAAGCGGAGCTGCTTCTATGTTTGAGACCTGAGTTGGAACGCAAAAAGTTGAAATCCCCTCTGGAATCTAAATCAAGTCCGGCCGTGTCTCTGGCTTCCACGAGCAAAGACTCCACAAATCACTAAGTTCCACTCGGGTCTACTAGTCGGCAGACTTCCTTGCACTTGGAGTTCACGCAGCAAACATCAAATAGCAAACAGATGAACAAGCACTAATGAGAGCTCACGAGCTAATAGCAAGGCGGGTTCGATCTGTTCGGCGATCGGCGATCAAGGCGCGAGCCGTGGCCGAGGCGGTGGCCGGATGAGGAGGCAGAGCGACGGAGGCGGCGCAAGCACGGGGACGACGGCAGGCGGGCCTCGAGGCGGGCGGCCGGAGACGAGCGGGCCGGCTAGAGCCAAAGCGCCACGGCCGCGATCGGCGAGGCGCGACGGCCCGGCGGAGTCGGCGGAGTCGGTCGGCCAACAGGGGCACGGGCGGCCGAGGTAGATGGATCGGTGGCGGTGTCGTGCGGATGGATGAACCCTAGCTCTGATACCACTTGCTAGGGATAGATGCACGGTATAAAAACTGGAGACAAAGATTTAACGTGGAAAAACCCTTGCGGGAAAAAACCACGGGAAACAATGCACTATAATGCTTCAAAGATTACAACTACAGGGGGTTGGCTTATATAGCCAAAGAGTCCTAGTTGTGGAAGACTTGACTCGTAACAAACTATGGATATAACCAATAGATATGGCAGTTAGAGATATTGAGTTATCTCCAACAATCTTTATGTACGCTGGGGGGTTGTTATGTCATGCTAGGGCCCGCTATCAACCAGTGAACTGGAAAGGAGTTTTTGGGTTACGGTCAAGTACACATGAATCTATAGGGTCACACACTCAACGAATTGGAACATATTAGTTCAAATAGGATCCGTTGCTAATTGGCTAAGTGGGCTTTGCACTCTAATGGGTCCCTAACGTAGGGTTCCATTGTGGGGCTATATTCATAACTACAGAAAGGACTATATTAGATGCCTCTTCACAGATGGTTTTCAAAAACCGTCTGTGATAAATTTAATCACAGATGGTTTTAGAAGAACCATCTATGAAAATATCATACACATCACAGACGGTTTTAGCCACCAACCGTCTGTGATATCAATTGATATCATAGACAACTTTTGAATAAAACCGTCTATGATGATATCAGTATATATCACACAATAAAACCATCACCTATCCTCTCTCTCTTGTGTGCCTCCCTCCTCCTCGAGCGCCGTCACCGCCTTTCTTCCCTATCGCCAATGCCCTTCCTTTGGCCTTCCCAAAACTATGAAACCGAGGATGCCTCCCTTGGCCCCGGTGGCCTTGCCACCATCGTGGTGCCGCCGTCGACACCTACGTCCACACACACCACCTTTCGATTTCTCCCCCTTATGAATGACTACATGCTACTAGTTCACTTTCGGATTTGAGCTGCCATAGTTATAGATTTCTTGTGATGATCTGTCCAATTTAATTGTGGATTAGTAGTATTCGGTGTTAGACTTCATATGCCTAAATCCTGAGTTCTTATGCTGTGAATTAGCAAAAACATGCTAATTATTGCTAGTGATTTCATTCTAGACTAGGCCGGCAATAGTCATTACATTCTAGACTAGGCCGGCAATAGTCATTATGACGCGATGCAGCTTGAGTCTTAACCGAATGTATCTTCAGTATTTTTAGAAATTTGAATCACTCAAATCCGAGTTAAAATGCAAAAGTTATAGCCTTTTGAAGTTTGAATAAATACTGAAAATACAGAAATTAGAAAATCCGATTTTTTAGAATTATTTTTCTACTGGAAATTACCAATTAATGCGCAAGCGACACGTGGACCAATCAGAGATGGACACGTGGCTTCGGCGCATGGACTCAGTCCATGAAAACACGCTGGTCCACCGTGGACTCGAGGTACTGTGCTGTGGACCGGCTGATGTCAGCATGACGTCATCGCGACACGTGGGCCAATAAAAATGCGCCACGTCGCTCGGTCTACAGACCATGTCCACGGCATGCACCTGTCCACCTTGCACCCGGCGCACACGCTTTGGCTTCCGAGCCGACACGTGTCGCACATCCGCGCAAGGATCCAACGGCTACTGATGTACTCCTACGCGGCTCAATCCTGATCGTTCATCGTAAATCTAATGGCCACAACTTAACTGAGCATAACACTGCTGACAATGGAGACGTGGCACGATCTGGACCGTTCGGCGAAGATCTGACGGCTGTGCGAAGCTCCGAAGCACGGTGATGTCGCGGCGGCGCTGGGTTCCCGGAGACGAAGACGACGACGGGTCCGACGGCGTACTAGCTCCTTCCAGCGACGAAGAGGTGGCAGGTCCGGTGCGGCTTGACGCGACAAACCCGAAACTGGAACCCACACGACAGATGGAGGCTCGACGGCGGCGGAACGACGGAAAAACTAGCGGCGGTGCTATGGAAACTACTGACAAGCTCACGGCGGAACGACAGCGAAAGCCGGGCGGCGACTAGATTTCTGCTGGGTGCGCAAGGGGATGAGGAACATCGGGATGCGGGCTGCGGCTTTTATAGCCTCGGCGTGCACGCACACACGGCAAGCTTCTCAATCCGCGGTGGAGACGGCGCGCGGCGGTGATTTCGAAGAACCTGTCGGAGACGGCGACGGACAGCCGTCCGATTTGCAACGAACGGACACGATTGCAACTCAGCCGATAAGATCCGATCCGCACTTTCCAAAATCAACGGATGTGATCGAACCTTCCAAACTTAACGCGAAGCGATCTTGGATGCACGATCTCGATCCAACGGCTCGCAGGTGTTAGGGTTTTGCGGAGATGAAGACCGCACGATCTTCATCCAACGGCCCATGCGCGAGGCGGCGGCGAAGCGGGCCGAACGGGTCGCAGCCGCTGGGCTCACGTGCGCACAGTGCTGGGCTCAGCCCAGTACTATTCACATGATTTTTCTCGGGTTTTTGATTTAAAATAATTGCAGGAATTAGTTTAATCAGTTTTAAGCAATTAAAATATCAGGAAAAAAAATCCCAGAAAATTCTCATAAATACTTTGAGACATTTTGAACTCAGGTAAAATATTTTTAACAAAACTTTATATTAGTTTTATCTATATATAATTAGTTTTCACCAAAGGTTCAATATTCTTAATTAAAGTAAATTCAAATAAATTCCAGAAAAATCCAATAAATTCAGAAAAACATAAAATGCACAAATAATGAGAGAGAATAACATTATAAGCATATTTTGGGATGTTACACGCACTTCTGCCCCTTCTGCCTCCTTGCCTCTCCGACTTCTCCTCCGCTAGGGTTAACTGCTGCTGCGCTCGCATTTTTTGCGACACCGTTAATCTTTCCTCCGAAAATGTCTTCTCATTCTTCCAAAGACACCTCCTCGCTGCCTTTGCCTCAATATTGGACCACCTCGATAACGACGAAAGAGCGGTTGCAATCCATGGCGGATGACGGGGTCCTTCCAGCCCTGACTTTGATTTCCGCACGACCGGCCGCAGGTGAATCCATCCCTACCCCTCGTTCTGAAGAAATTGTGGTCTTCGAATCTTTCTTCCAAAGCGGACTGGGCCTTCCTGCCTGCACTTTTCTTCGCGGTCTTCTCTTTTTCTACGGTATTGAATTGGTGAACTTGAATCCCAATTCTATCCTGCAAATCTCCCTCTTTGTCCACCTTTGCGAGGCATTCTTGGGCATCCGCCCTTATTTCAATCTCTTTCGCCACTTCTACCTTTTGAAGCCTTATCCCTCAAAAAGCGACCCCAAGGTAATTGGGGGAGCTGAATTTCAATTGCAGGAAGGACTAAAGAAAAACTTCTTTGCCATTCCTTTCAAATCTTCAAACAAAGGCTGGCACCAGGAATGATTCTATTGTGCCAATTCTAATCTTGATCTCCCCTCTTTTGTCGGGCATCGGCCTAAGGTGTCCCTTTCTTGGGTATCTGCTCCCAATGCTGGCGACATGGACCAGGTGCAGGATCTTTTGGCGCTGATTGAGAAATTAAAAGAAGATGGTCTCACGGGAGTTGGCCTAGCCCTCCATTTTGTCGCTCGTCGGGTACAACCACTAAAAGAGCGAGTCCATCTGGGATATGAATTTGAAGGGAGGGACGATCCGACCCGGGAACTGCCCGAATCAGCGTCAAAGGAGCAAGTATATGCTTGGGTAGGTGACTTTTTCATCCCGAGCGTAGAGATGTCCACTGCCAGATGCCCGAGGTCCTTCATTGCATCAAATCCTCCACCTGAGGTAAGAAAGTTTAGCCGATAAACTCCCACATTCGTCTCTGAATGACTTTTAACAGTTATAATACTCCTTTCCAGGATCGATTAGCTTTCTTCAGTGACGCGCCTCTCCCAGAAATGCATGTTCATAAGAGCGCTCACTGGAAGCGACCTTCGAGCTCCCAAGCCAGAGACCCGACTGCTAAGAAGGGGAAGAAAACAATTGTAAAGGACTCTCCGAAGCCTCGGCGCCCGACTGGTGGTCCCAAAATCCAAGAACCACCAGCGCAAGCCCAGGTGCCATCAGTTCCCCTTCCGCATAAGCCCGTGGTCCAGCCGAGTCCAACTCGTAGCACCCCGACTGGTCCCTCCGGAAGTGGTTCTGCCGCTCGCAAGAAACCCCCAATGAGAATAAAGAAGTCCGACAGGTTGGATGTCCTATCGACTCTTATTCGACGCATTTTGCCGGCTTATTCACCTATCATTCTTCTTATAGGAATCCTTCGTATGATGTTCCTGCCGAGACACCGCAGGGGCCCTGAAAGCGAGTCCGGGACGTACGTGTCTTGGTTGAGGAGGCCTCACAACCTGCCTCGCCAAGGGACACAGGGGCGCCCTCCGAGCCACAGCCGCTTTCATCGACGCCCCGTGCTTCGGCATCGGGTCCTGCTGCTCAGGAGCCCGTCTCCCGTCCATCCCACGAGGTTGAAGAGATTCCCCGAGATCCGCCGACTCTTGCTCGTCCTCAACTCATAATGCAAACCGCGTGGGTTGATGAGGAAGACGGCTTAAAGTCCCTTGGTGACTCGGAGGAGGAGAAAGAAAGGAATGACTTTTACAGTCATGCCGCCGCTTGTGCTCACCTAGCCCGAATAATACTTTCACTACTCTTATCACCTTCTTACTTGTGATGGTTAGCATGTTGTCACCTTTCCCTACGATGGTTACAGAAATTGGTAGAACGCTCTGCAAAGAAATCTGAATACCTCCAAAAGATGTTCCCAGAGGTCAGGACGCGCTAGGAATATTTGGCCGAATTGAAGCAGATCAAAGCTAAACATGCAGCCGAGCTGCAAAATCTCCGGTCAGAGGTCCAAGCCCTGCGGGAAGAGAAGGAAACCCTGCGGCAGGAGAAGCTAGATGTTGTTGGCTCCCTCCAAGGTAGATATTTCCTAGACCATCCCGTGTTCTCGTTTAATCGTCTGGTCTTTTGATCTCCTCATCTTCGTGTCAGTTCGAGATTCTACTATTGTAAAGCTCCAAGAGCAACTTAAGGCCTCGGAGATCTCCAAATTGAAATCGGAGAAGGAGCTAGAAGGTACGCTCAACAGCTTAGCCCTCCCTTGCCTTCATTGTCTTCTTGGTACTTCTTAATAATCTGTTTCGCTTGCAGACTACAAGTTCAAAGCAGGCGTGTACGCGCTTATAATGAGAAGGTCGAGGCCCTTGAAGCGTCTTGTGCTAAGCCGCGAGGCCTCGACCCGTTCTTGAGGTTGCTTCATCCCGAGGCGTAGAGGTCGCCAAGAGGGACCAAGTTATCTCCTAAGCTGGAGGAAGCCCCAAGGAGCTTAAGATACTTTTGAAGGAAGCGGTGACCAATGGCGCTAGCCAGGCTCTGGCGATCACCAAGTCGCTTTATCCCTGAGTGGATCTTGAGGCCATTAAAGATGGCTATGCATGCGTGGATGAAGGAGGCGGCAGAACTCGGGAGGAAGTTAAGGATGCTTCTTCGGCTGTCGCAGAAACCTTGGACCTGTGAACGAATATTTAAAAGTGTTTCCTTGATCTTGCATGTTCTCTTTAAATATGTTATTATGCTCGATGAGGCCATCCGAGTAGTTTCGACTTCTTAAATATCATGTCTGACTAGTTTAGCCCCCAGGCTCTGAGGCATGGTTCATGGCGCATGTCTCAGAGTCTTAAAATTCGTAGGAGCGAAGCACTCGGATGCATAATTTTCAAGAAGATTATACGAGAACAACTTTAAGAGTAAACATTCATTCATAAAGAAGAAATCAAATTACAGAGTTCAAGTGAAAAAACGATGTAGCTGTTCTATGTTCCAGGTGTTTTTGACAATTGTGCCGTCTTCACGCTTAAGCTTATAAGCCCCAGGACGTATCACCTCATCGATGACGTAAGGGCCTTCCCAGCTTAGGGAGAGCTTATGCTCGTATTTCTTATTCTTTCTAAGAACAAGATCTCCTTTGGAGAATGCGCGGCTCTTTACATTGCGACCGTGATAGCGACGTAAGTCCTGAAGGTACTTTGCCGACTGAATTGTTGCAATGTCCCTGGCTTCTTCCAGTCAGTCGTGGTCTTCTAGCAGGCTTTCTTCCGAAGCAACTTCCTCATACTTCGAACCCGCGAGGATCCGAATTCTAATTCGGTGGGGAAGACCTCCTCTGAGCCATACACCAGGAAGAAAGGTGACTGCCCGGTTGCTCTGCTGGGGGTGGTTCGCAGTCCCCAGAGTACCGAAGGCAATTCTTTGACCCACCGAGTGGCGTATGGTTTGAGACGATAAAAAATCCTTGCCTTTAGGCCTTGTAGCACCATGCCGTTGGCTCGTTCGACCTGCCCATTACTTCGGGGGTGTGCAACTCATGCGAAGCAAATTTTTATGCCGAGTTCACCGCACTAGTCTTGAAATATGCCACCTCTGAATTGGGTGCCGTTATCCGTGATGATCCGGTTTGGTACGCCGAATCTAACCACAATTTCATGGAAGAATTCTTTGGCCTTTGCGGTTGTGATTGTGGCGACTGGCTTGGCCTCAATCCATTTGGTGAATTTATCGACAGCCACGAAGAGATGAGTATAACCACCTTGAGCCTTCTTCAAAGGTCCAACCATGTCAAGCCCCCAGACTGCAAATGGCTAGGTGAATGGGATGGTTTTTAGTTCCTGTGCTGGTTTGTTCACCTGTCACGCAAAGAATTGACATCCTTCGCATGTCCGGACGATGTCCTTTGCATCAGTGATAGCAGTCAGCCAGAAAAATCCCTGACGATAAGCCTTGCTGACTAGGGTTGTTGACGCCGCGTGATTCCCACAAATTCCCGAGTGGATTTCTTTGAGAAGATCTCTTCCTTCTTGTTCTGATATGCACCATCGTAGTACCCCAGAGGAACTCTTGCGATAGAGTTCTCCCCAGACTACCACGTAGCTCTTGCTTCGGTGCATTATTCGTTCAGCCTGCACGCGGTCTTTGGGTAGCTCGTCCTTCGTCAAATAGTCCAGATACGGAGCTGTCCAATCGGGGGTAATGATCAGGACTTCTGTCTCTGCGTTCTTATCCTCTGGGATGTCCAACTTTGGCTGAGTGCTTATTGTGGGCTTATGAATTTCTTCGACGAATACTCCCACAGGCACTGTGGTCCGGCCGGATCCCATTTTTGCTAGCTCATCGGCCGCTTCATTGTCCCGACGGAGCACATGAACAAGCTCCAAGCCGTCAAAGTTGCCTTCTAGCTTGCGTGC
Source organism: Otatea glauca (assembly GCA_036346275.1). Lineage (NCBI taxonomy): Eukaryota > Viridiplantae > Streptophyta > Magnoliopsida > Poales > Poaceae > Otatea > Otatea glauca. Next base: position 20,563,553 of record CM070727.1, on the reverse strand, counting down.
CTCCTGGCAAAAGGCAGCCGATGCAGGACCATTCTTTTTGCACCTGATTGACCACGAGTATTGAATCTCCGCGAACCGTCAAACGTCGGATACTAAGCGATATGGCGATATGGAGCCCATGGATGAGTGCCTCGTACTCGGCGGCATTGTTCGACGCGGAAAAAAGTATTTGAATAACGTACCTAACCATTCTCCACTTGGTGATATGAGCACTATACCAGCCCCTACGCCGCTGAGCATGAGGGAACCATCAAAGTACATCGTCCAATATTCGAGCTCCTTGACGACCGCCGGGTTTTGAAGTTCTGTTCACTCGGCAGTAAAGTCGGCGAGCGCTTGAGACTTGATGGACGTGCGAGGCCTGAATAGGATATCAAAAGCTCCAAGCTCGACTGCCCACTTTGCAATTCTCCCAGTGGCCACCTGGTTGTGAAGTATATCTCCTATTGGGAAGGAAGTGACCACCGAAACAGTATGTTCTTGGAAGTAGTGCTTGAGTTTGCGAGATGTAAGAAGTACAGCGTATAATAATTTTTGCACTTGTGGATACCGCACCTTAGATTCACTCAGGACCTCGCTGATGAAATAGACCGGGTGTTGGATCTTCTGCATGTGACCCGGCTCTTCCCTTTCTACGATGATTGCAGCTCTGACTACGCGAGTCGTTGCCGCGATGTAAAGTAACAGAGGTTCCCCTGGCGTCGGTGAAACCAGGACCGGGGGTGTTGTTAAGGTCTTCAAATCTTCGAACGCTTGCTGTGCCTCAGGCGTCCATTGGAACTTGTCCTGCTTCTTGAGGAGTTTAAAGAATGGCATACCTCGCATACCCAGTCGGGAAATAAACCTGCTGAGTGCGGTCATGCATCCTGTAAGCTTCTGGATGTCCTTTTGGCAAGTAAGCGGTTCCATATTTGATATGGCCTTGATCTTTTCTGGGTTGGCCTCAATGCCTCGTTGGGACATGATGAACCTGAGCAGTTTTCTCGAAGATACTCCGAAAACACACTTCTCGGGGTTAAGCTTCATGCTAAAAGTCCTTAGACTTTTGAATGTCTCGGAAGGTCGGCGATAAGGTCCTTCTTCTCCCGAGTCTTTACCACAACATCGTCCACATATGCCTCCACGTTGCGTCCGAGTTGAGCTTGAAAATACCGCTGTATTGCACGCTGATACGTTGCACCAGCAAATTTCAACCCGAACGCCATCAGGGTATAGCAATAGGCCCCAAAGGGCGTGATGAATGAAGTCTTGACATGATCTTCCTCCTTTAGGCGAATCTGGTGGTACCTTGAGTAGGCATCGAGGAAACTCAGGATTTCGCACCCGGCGGTTGAATCAACCACCTGATCGATTCGAGGTAGCCCGAATGGATCCTTTGGACATGCCTTGTTGAGATTAGTATAGTCAACGCACATGCGCCAAGTTTTATTCTTCTTTTGAACTAGTACAGGGTTTGCCAACCAGTCGGGATGATACACTTCTTTGATAAAACTTGTAGCTAATAGCTTGGTGATCTCCTACTTGATGGCGTTCCGACGATCTGGAGTGAACCGCCAGAGTCTTTGCTTGATTGGCTTTGCCTTTTCATCGACATGTAAAGAATGCTCGATCACCTCCCTAGGAACACCCGGCATGTCAAATGGTTTCCAGGTAAAGATGTCCTTGTTATCCTAGAGGAAGGTGACGAGCATGCCTTCCTATTTATCCTTCAGAGTCATTTTAGATGGGTCGGATGGGTCGAGAATAATTCTCTTGGTTCCTTCATCAGGCTTCATCCCTGACGTGGCCTGCTTCTTGGATGGGATGTCGCCTTCTTCCTGCAATGTGGCAGCCTCTGCTTGGACATTCTTCCCCTCAACGGTTGCCACCTGCAACTCAGCAAGCTCATAATTCTCTCGATCGCATTCCAAAGATCGCTTGATGTCACTACGAACCGTGATGATGCTTTTGGGTCCTGGCATCTTCATCACCAAATAGGTGTAGTGCGGGATGGCCATGAGCTGAGCCAGATCGGGCCTTCCCAAGATAGCGTGATACGCTGTCTCGAAATCCGCTACCTCGAAATTTATATACTCGGTCCGATAGTTATTTTTGGTACCGAAGGTGACAGGCAAAGCAATCTGCCCGAGTGGAAACAAAGACGCCCTAGGGATCACCCCGTGGAACGGCTGTGAGCTCGACCTTAGCTCAGAGCGGGGGATGTTCATGTCGTCGAAGGTTTTGGCGAACAAGATGTTGAGTCCAATCCCTCCATCGATCAAGACTTTCTTGAGCTTTATATTGCGAATAACAGGGTCGAGCACTAGAGGATACTTACCCGGATGTAAAATTCGGTTAGGGTGATCCGAGCTGTCGAAGGTGATCAGGACTTCATACCACTTTAGATACAGGTGGGTTGCTGGTTCCACTGCATTGATCTCCCGAGCGGTAAGCTTTTGCTTCCGCTTGGACTCGTATCCGGTGGAGCCCCCGTATATGTAGTTCAGCTTATGCTCAGGTTCTTGGTAATCGTCCTCGCCAGGAGGGTCTTTCTTCTTGGCAGCCTCATCCTTCGCTAGAGCTGGTTGCTTGTTGCTTTCACGCGCAAAACGCTTCAGGGTAAAGCAGTCTTTGGCGGCGTGCTTTCCCTTTGGGTGGAAAGGAGAGATGGCATCCACGACTGTATTGTAATCGGGCGCCTCCCTCCGAGTGGCTCGCGGCCGGTCGTGTTCTGCTACCGCAACTAGCTCCTCGCCTTTCTGTTTTTTGTCTTTGTGCTTGGAGGACTCGGCCTTGTCGCCTTTGTTCTTCTGTTGCGGACGATCTTCTTGGCGCTCGGCCAGGGCGTCTGAGGCTGTGGCACAGCGGTCGACCAATGCAAACATCTCCTTTATGGAGGCCGGTGGTTTCTTGGACATTTTCTTGATCAGATCAGGATCGCTGACCCCTTTCTGAAAGGCTGCTACCACCACTGCATCAGATACATCTCTGATGGTGTTTTTCTTCTGCATTAACCGCCGGATGAAATCTCTCAGCGTTTCGTCCTTCTTCTGGTGAAGCTGATATAGGTCCCATGGGGTACCGGGCCTCTCATAGGTTCCCTGAAAGTTCACGATAAATTGACCACAAAGATCGCTCCAGGAGTCCACGTAGTTCGCGGGAAGTCCTGTGAGCCATGATTGAGTTGAGGGGGTGAGATTGACTGGCAGATAATTTGCCATCACGTTTTGATTACCCCCAGCCGCTTTAACCGCCAGGGCATAGACCTGCAGCCAAGCTTTCGGATCTCGATCCCTGTCAAACTTAACGATGCCGTTGGGGTTGAAACCTTCGGCCCATACCACCCGGCGCAACCGAGAGGTAAACGCTCGGATCCCATCGATGGATCTGTCGTCATGATGAGGGGGAGTCTGGCGTGGCGAGCCTCTGGCTCGGCGGTCGTCATCAACGCGTCGGGGTGGAGTTCGGCGCGGCGAGCCCATGACTCGGCGATCGTCGTTGTCGTTCCGACCCCCGCGATGATGGTCTCTATGGTCATCGCGGTCGTCGTACCATCGATAACTTCGTCGATCATAGTCGGTACCGAAACGTTCGTGGTCGTCGTAGTGCCAGCGTCGCTCTTCCTCGTCCCGCTCTTGTCGTATGGCAGTTATGTCTTGGCAGAGGTCGCGGTTGAGATTCCGGCGAGCATCTCCGACTGGTTGTGTGGGGCACCGACTGCCGGTACTCCGACTGGTAGCAGTCCGACTGCTAGCGACGCGAGTAGCCGCGTGGGAGCGTGAGTGCGCTCCTCCTACCGGCTTTTTCTGATTCTGCTGAATTGCAGCCGCCATCACCATGGCCTTGATCTGGGCCACAATCGGGGCTGTTGGGCTATCAGATGCAATCATTGGGTCCAGCGTGTCGAGAAGCGTCTTGGAGACGACGACGTTCTGCAGCGGTGTATGGAAGACAACTTGGCCTCCCAATTTTGATTGCAGGATGTCTTCGTGGACATCGCGACCGCGAGATCGAAGCGATCGCACCTGTGCCTCCTTAGCCTTACGGAGAAGGCGATCTTCCTCCGCGGCTTCTTGAATCTCTTGTTGGCGATGGAGATCAGTCTTCTGCTCTTCTATTGCGAAGATGCTACGAAGATTGTAGCAATTCCTCGTGATGCCGACTGGTTCGCTGATCGAGTCGGTGTGGCACACCTGAGATGGGCCGGCCTGATCTTTACCAGATTGGATCTGGTTTAGGTCTAGGTAAACAAGTTCTCTGAGCGCATCTGCGACGAAGTCTAGGTTTCCAAAGCGGAAAGCCTGGCCGGAGATGAAGGTGATGATGATTTCGCTGATTGCTGCCATCGAGTTTGTAGGAAAGATTATAGCGCTCCCTCTACCTGGCGCGCCAACTGTCGACTTTTGTGGTTGGCAATGAATTTTATGGGGCAGGCACTATATCGAAAACTCGAAGGTCACACAAGAGGTTTAGACAGGTTCAGGCCCTCGACGGAGGAGGTAATACCCTAGTCCTGTGTGCTGGGATTATTTGGATCTTTTGGATCTGAGGTTGCTCTTCTCCCTGTTGTTGCCCGCCCTCTCCCTTATATAGTGGGGGGGACGTTTTACAGAGTTCCGATCGGTTAAAGGACTCCGATCGGTTATGGGATTCTAATCGATTACAGGATAGAGTTTACATCTTTATCCTACCACTGCTAATAACCCTGGTTACAATCATATCTCTTATATCTAAATATATGTTCGACTGTATCTAGGATATAATCCTTGCGCATGCAGCGGCAAGGCTGGCGTGAAACTTATCTTACGGGCCTTCCACTCGGCCTGTCTCCTCTCGAGCACTACGGGCGGTTATGAAGACACCTGGATTCTTATATTCCACAGTCACCTGATGAATATTAGAGTTAAGGCTGCGGAACCTACGTCTCCCGTTCGAAGATGCTTGTTTATAAATATACCGAACAAAATGGCATATTTATAAGCGAGTAGTTTCGAATTGTCCACGGTCTTTGGACAGTTCGAGGATATGTGGTTCGGGCAAGTTCCTGAGCTGTGTTGTACAACTGCAGAGTACATTTCGGTAGCGTCTCCCTGGTATTCTCCAGATACACACCCCTCTTGACCTGTTGTTGAGACTTGTATATGGAGAATAGCGGAGAGATGCCGCCGAAAATTTCTCTAGAGTTGTACAACGGCTTAGGAACTTGTCCGAACCACATATCCTCGAATGGGATTAGAACCAGACCTATTTAGAGATTAGGAGTCATCGTTGGTACCCTTATTTTGTTTCGTTGTAGTCAAAAGATTTGTAAGCTACTGCACTATATAATTATATTGTTTGATATCATTGTTGATGTTAAAAATGTATGTCTCCTATCTAGGGAATTGGAAGCTCTAAACTAGGGAAGAATCTAGGTATCGATCGGGAGTACATATTTTATATATCTTGGAACTTTTCCTCTATTCTGCAAAGGAAATATTAACTGAAATGATGTCTCAATATTTCAAATAGCTAGCTTGCTGTCGCTCAAGTTTTTCCTTAATTGCAAATGAACTGTAAGGAATGGATGTATGACAAAAGTCGTTTGAAGTTTAATTGCAGATGAACCGTAAGGAATGGATGTATGACAAAAGTCGTGTGAGTGCTGAATTTCAGAGGGGTGTTAAGGAGTTCAAAAAAATTGCCGAAGAGGACATGGTGAAGAGGGGTGTAAACTTCATATATTGTCCTTGCATTGATTGCACCAATCTGAGAAGATTTAACAACTCAGCTCAAATTGAAGACCACCTGATTCGACGAGGCTTCGTGAGGAATTACACATGTTGGATCCATCACGGGGAGACAGGTAGTACCCTGCCGGTATGCAATGAAGATACGGTGAAACCGGATGATGAGTTGCAGCTTGATATGTTTGAGGAGGAGAATTTAGAGCAAATGTTGCGGTATATGGAGGGTAATTATACGGAAAGAAAGTTTGAAAAGTTTAAAAGCTTGATGGAAGACGATGCCAAACCACTGTTCACATGTTGCAAAGCAGAATACACCAAGTTGGGTTCGGTCCTTGCATTGTTCGAACTAAAGGCAAAACACCGTTGGACAAATACAAGTTTCAATGCACTTCTAGTTTTTCTATCGGATCTGCTTCCGGAGGGAAACGAGTTGCTAGCTACTATGTCCCATGGGAATGGAAATAGAAAGGATACATGCATGTCCGAATGATTGCATCTTGTACCGTAACGGACATCAGGAGCTGCACATTTGTCCAGTTTGTGGTGTGCCTCGGTACAAAAAAAAGGAGAAGCGTAATGACAAGAAGCGTAAGAGCCGGGGCAACGACGGTGAAGAGGTCACTAAAGGTGCGCCAGCCAAGGTATTGTGGTACTTGCCCATCATTCCCCGTTTGGAGCGGTTGTTTGCAAATCCCAAAGAGGCAAAATTGTTGCGTTGGCATTATGAGTCTCAAAAGGAAGATGGCAAGTTGAGACACCCTGCTGATTCGGCTCAATGGAGAAATATCGATTGGAAACATGAGGAGTTTGGTGCGAAATGAGGAACATAAGATTTGGGTTGAGTACTGATGGAATGAATCCGTTTGGTAAAATGAGCAGTCGTCACAGCACGTGGCCAGTTCTATTGTGTATCTACAACCTCCCTCCTTGGTTGTGCATGAAGCGGAAGTATATCATGATGTCATTGATAATCTCGGGACCCAAACAGCCGGGAAATGATATTGATGTGTATCTTGCACCACTGATCGAGGATTTGGTAAAATTGTGGAATGAGGGGGTCGTGGTGTGGGATGCGTACAAAAAAGAGCATTTCACCCTACGGGCTATGGTATTTTGCACCATAAATGATTTCCTAGCCCTTGGTAATTTAGCGAGCTACAGTACGAAAGGAGCCAAGGCATGTCCTATTTGTGAAGAGGACACTGAGAGCCTATGGCTGCCAAACTCCAAGAAAACTGTGTATATGGGTCACCTTAGGTTTCTACCTCGAAGTCATCGATACCGTAAGATGGATGACAAATTTGATGGGAAGAGGGAAGTCCGTTTGACACCGCAGCCTATGAGTGGTAGGCAAGTATATTCACGTGTACAGGGTATCGATGTTTAGTACGAAAAGAGCCGTAAATCTGTTCGTTCTAGGACCATTTGGAAGAAGAGGTCAATATTTTGGGACTTATCGTACTAGAAGGAGTTAGATGTCCGGCATTGTATTGATGTCATGCACGTTGAGAAGAATGTCTGCGACAATTTGGTTGGCATCCTGCTGAACATACCTGGAAAGACTAAGGATGGTGTGAATGCTTGCCGCGACATGACCTACATGAGAATCAGGCCCAGGCTTGCAGTGATAGAGGAGGATGGAAAAGGTCCGTACATCCCCGCTGCGTGCTACACCCTGTCCAAGAAGGAGAAAGAAGACCTTTGTAAATGTCTCCAAGGTATTAAAGTTCCATCTGGCTACTCCGTGAACATTACGAAGCTTGTGTCCATGGGTGATTTGAAGTTGCTGGGCATGAAGTCCTACGAATGCCATGTGTTGATGACCCAAATGCTCCCAGTTGCAATCAGAAATATTCTGTCAAAGGATGTCAGGTTTGCAATCATGAAGCTGTGTTATTTCTTCAATGCGATCTCCTGCAAAGTTATTGAACCCGATGTGCTAGACAACTTACAAAGTGAGTTGGTGCAGACTCTATGTCAGCTTGAGATGCATTTTCCACCATCGTTCTTCGACGTCATGATCCACCTTGTTGTTCACCTCGTCAGAGAGATTAAGATATGTGGACCGACATTCCTACGTTACATGTATCCGTTCGAGAGGTACATGGGTATATTAAAATCCTACGTGAGGAATCGGTCGAAGCCTAAGGGTAGTATTGTTGAAGGTTATGGGACTGAAGAGGTTATCGAGTTCTGCGTGGACTATCTCGAAAAAAGGCAAGCAATCGGTGTTCCTGTATCTCGCCATGAGAGCAGACTTGCTGGCAAAGGAACCGTTGGGTCGAAACTAACGAGGCCACGGTTTGATATGTATTGCAAAGCACATCTGACAGTCTTGCAACACAGTGCAGAAGTTGCAGGGTACATTGAGGAGTATAAGTTGATATTACGGGAAGAGAATTCACATATGGATGAGCTTTCCATCATGCAAGAACACAACGATACATTTCTCACATGGTTCAAACAAAAGGCGGAGGTCTCTGTTAGTCAGAATATTAAATGGTTGACTGACGGGCCTAGATTTAATGTACAGACATGGCAGGGGTACGATATTAATGGGTACACCTTTTACACCGAAAGTCAAGAGTACTGTTCAAAACAATGGTGTAAGCATAGATGCTTTGTCCGATGAACACCACTCGAAAGGAGGATCCTCAATGGCAATGAACTGTTACTACGGGGTGATTAAAGAAATTTGGGAGCTCGATTACGGAATATACCAAATTCCATTGTTCCGATGTAAGTGGGTGGGACTTCTACATGGAGTGAAGGTCGACAAGAGAGGTTTTACTCTTGTCAATCTAAACAGAGTCACCTACAAAGATGATCCTTTCATCCTTGCGTAGCAAGCAAATCAAGTCTTCTACGTGCGTGATCCAGCCAATCCGAGATTGCACGTCGTCCTTTATGGCAAGCAGCGGATCGTTGGTGTCGACAATGTCGTAGATGAAGAAGAGTACGACCAATTCGATGAAATACCTCTGTTTGCGGATGGGGCCTGTCTTAGCGGGGACGACGACACACATGGAAGAAATTACATGCGTGTTGGTCATCAAGAAGGGTTGTATTCTAAATAAAAGGAGTACGTCATTGTATCAGTTACTATGTGTTTGAAATGTTTGTATTATACATAAATGTAGTTTCGTGTTTGGAAATTAAGGTTATGTGTACGTATGAAACTTTCACAATTTTCGTCAATGGATTGCAAGAAAAAGAAGGTAGTTTACATCAAATCATTGCTGGAAATTTTCAAAATACTTGGACTTTATTTAAAAACATTTGACTGTTTTACTCTTTCAGGAAATAACATGCCTACAAAGTGAATTTGGGCTTCTTTTTTCCATGCTAACTCTTTTTGGCAAAATCCTTTTTGGAAAAGACTTGTAGTATCACAAGGTATGTTCCTGCAAAATTTCAAAAAATTCCAATTGTATTTGCAAAAGTTATAGCCACTTCACTCTTTCATCAGATATTTCTCCAAATTCAGACTTCATGGTTTGTCTGGAAAACAAATAGGGCAGAGAACTACATTTGTGTTGGTTTTCTTAAAAAAACCGATAGTGATGTTAGCTGTTTTTGCTAAAAATACAGTGTTGTGGCAACCATTTGTGTCAGTTTTCTGTAAAAACCGATTGTAATCACTGGCAACCATTTGTGTCGGTTTTTTGTAAAAACCGATTGTAATCACTTCCAAACATTTGTGTCAGTTTGCTGTAAAAACCGATTGTAATAAGAGAAAATTTGTGTCGGTTTCCGTAGAAAACCAATAGTGATGTTCCTTGTTTTTTGCTAAAAAATACAGTATTGTGGCAACCATTTGTGTCGGTTTTCTGTAAAAACCAATTGTAATCACACACAACCATTTGTGTCAGTTTTGTGTAAAAACCGAGTGTAATCACTTGCATCCATTTGTGTCGGTTTTCTGTAAAAACCGATTGTAATCAGAGACAATTTGTGTAGGTTTCCTTAGAAAACCGATAGTGATGTTCCTTGTTTTTTGCTAAAAAAATACAGTGTTGTGGCAACCATTTGTGTCGGTTTTCTGTAAAAACCGATTGTAACCACAAACAATTTGTTTCGGTTTCCTTAGAAAACCGATAGTGATGTTCCTTGTTTTTTGCTAAAAAAATACAGTGTTGTGGCAACCATTTGTGTCGGTTTTCTGTAAAAAACGATTGTAATCACAGACAATTTGTGTCGGTTTCCTTAAAAAACCGATAGTGATGTTCATTGTTTTTTGCAAAAAAATACATTGTTGTGGCAACCATTTGTGTCGGTTTTCTGTAAAAACCGATTGTAACCACAGACAATTTGTGTCGGTTTCCTTAGAAAACCGATAGTGATGTTCCTTGTTTTTTGCTAAAAAATACAGTGCCGTGGCAACCATTGGTGTCAGTTTTCTGTAAAAACCGATTGTAACCACAGAAAATTTGTATCGGTTTCCTTAGAAAACCGATAGTGATGTTAATTGTTTTTTTCTAAAAAAATACAGTGTTGTGGCAACCATTTGTGTCGGTTTTTTGTAAAAACCGATTGTGATGTTAGTTGTTTTTGCTAAAAATACAATGTTGTGGCAACCATTTGTGTCGGTTTTCTATAAAAACAGATTGTAATCACTGGTAACCATTTATGTCGGTTTTCTGTAAAAACCGATTGTAATCAGTGACATTTTTGTATCGGTTTCCTTAGAAAACTGATAGTGATGTTAAGACCATTTGCGTCGGTTTTTGGTAAAACCGATTGAGATGTACCAAGAGGTAATATATGCTCATCATTTACTTCCGGCGCGCAGCCTCATTTTATTTCCGCGCGCAGCCTCCACCTCTCTAACCCTAGACTCGACGCCTTGTCGCCACCACCACGTAGCCCTGACGCCCACAAGCCCCACCTTCCCGACGCCCCACCGCCTCCCCGACGCCCCTTCGCCTCGCCGCCGCCCCGACGCCCCACCACCGCCCTGCGCGCCTTCGCCCGTCGCCGCCGCGCACAGCGCCCTTGCCTGTTGCGAGTGACGCCTAACAACCGCCCGACGCCCCTTCGCCGTCCTGCCGCTGCCGACGCCTTCGCCCGATGCCACACCGCCGTCCCAACGCCCCCCCACCGCCTTCTTGAAGCCCTTCGCCCGCCCGCCGCCCGATGCCCCATCCGCCCGACGCCTTCGTCGCCTCGATGCCCCAAGCCCCACTCGCCGACCCCCTTGACCCGCCGCCCGAGTGGCGCCCCTTCGCCCGTTCGCCGGACGCCCCACCGCACCTCGACGCCCGCCACGGCTATCCTGCCCCCGTCGATCTTTGCGTAGGTTCTCCACTTCTTCGTGAATATCCTAACAGTGATGATATATGCATTATGTTCTTTTTCTTTAGTTTCTACATGTTTGCCATCTAAAATGAGTATACATTTTGGAATTTCAAGAGCTATGTCTAATAAAGATGAACCTTTTGCCTTTGTGATCGTTGTACCACATGTTGAATTTGATTGTGGAAGCACACGAAGTGCCCTTATGTCATGCTCAATTTAGGCTTGTCCTTATTTTGTCATGCCCTTATGTTAGGTTATGGAGCAGGTGGCAATGTGTAACACCATGAAATTTGCTCTAATTTAAATTTTGTAGTATTTTTTTTATTTTTGAGATTTTTTGGGAATTTATTGAAATTTATTTGGATTTATTCAAATATGGCCTTTCTTGAAATAAATAAAATAATAGAAAAGTTTATGTAATGTTTTATTGAAAATATTTTATTTGAGTTCCAAATGTCTCAAAGTATTTTCTAAAATTTTTCTGGATTTTTCCGGGTATTTTTGCAATTTAATTTGGCTTTGTTTATTTATCTGTTTTATTTTAAATAAGAAAAGCTTTGAAAATCGAGTGAATAGTGTTGGGTCGGCCCATCATCGTGCTCACCGGCCGATCAACAAGATCGAAACCCTAGCGCCGTGCGTCGCGTCCGCACCGTCGGATCGGAATCAACGATTCTTGATTGCGCGCGCGTCGCCCGCGTGCGTGCGCCTTCGGATCGTCGCCGCGCGGACGGTCAGGATCGTGCCACGTCGGTCCGACCGGGCGTAATCGCCGTAGTTAACGCCGCGGAGCGTTTTCGCTCATTTCGCCGCTGTTTGCGCGCACGTCGAGGCTCCTTTTAAAATGTCGGTTACTACGCCCTGTAGAGCTCTTCTCGCCGCTACTTTTTGACTCCTTGCACGCACGCCGAGACCTTCTCTAGCGTTCATGCAAGCTCGCCATAGTTGTTCTCTCGCTCCGCCGTCGTCCTTGCTTCGTTCCACCGTCGCCAGTTCACCTTGCCGCTGTCGAGGTCACCGGAGTACCGATCTCGTCGAGACGCGTCGAACGCGCCACTTCTTCACGCCGGGAACGCTCTGCAACACCGACGACGTCCTCGTCTTCCTCAGCTCCGGCAGCCTCTCCTTCCTCGCCGCCGTCAACCTCGTTGGACCTTGCCGACCATTCGATCTTCATCGCACCGCGTAGGTGAGTCCACATAGCCCTTTCTCTGTTTACGTTTGGATTAGATCGTAGCCGTTAGATCTGTGCTGTGCGGCGTAGATTAGATCTTGATATTAGGTCTTTTAGTAGATCTTAGCCGTTAGATCTGCGGTGGATGCTTGAGATTGTGCCACGTTTCCTTGTGTACAATAAACCGCTCCGGTAACCTACGCCGTCGGATTAGATCTAAACGGTAGAGATTAGATCCGGGTTGCCCTAAGGATCCGCGTCGTTCAGATTTGAACGTGCGGCGGTGATGGCGCCGTACCCTCGCCGAATCGCGTGCTAACATGTGGGCATTTTGACTGGGGATCAGACCCATCTCGGCCGTTGATTTCAATGGGCCGTTGGGATTGCGCCGCGTGTCTTCGCGTAAGCCGAGGCATCGCCGGGCTAGCGCGGGATCCAACCGTCGATTTCGGGTGCGCCGTCGGATGCGCGACACGTGGAGACGTGGAGCTCGAGGCGTCGCCGAGTCGGTGTGTGCCTGGCCGTTGGATGCGTGGGCGCGGTTGGATGCGCGACGCGTGTCGCGCGCATCTCGGTGCATAGCGGCGTGTGTCGGTAGATCTGACCATTGAATCTTTGACGGTCCCGATTGCGCTACGTGGCTGAGATCTGATCGTTGCTCGAGCGATGGCCGAGATAGTGACACGTGTTCGTGCATGAATCTCGGCGATCGGTGGCGTCGTGATCACGTCGATCTTGGCGTCATCGAGTAGGGCAGTGCCTTGTTTTGTGGACCGGGTCCACCGTGGACCAGAGCCGGTCCATGGACCCAGTCCATAGACCGAGGCGACGTGGCTGCACCAGAGTGCGCCGCGTGTCGGCTGATGTCATGCTGACGTAATAAATTGTGTTTTTAGTGGAAAAATATTTATGTTAATTCGGTTTATTCTTTTTAATATATTTGCAAAGTTTAAAAGGCTATAACTTTTGCATTTTAACTCCGATCGAGGTGATTCCAGTTTCTAATTTTTTTTAAAATTATTATATTTCTAATCATGAATTTTATTTGAATTTTTGAAGTTATATAGTCTACTGTTTTGGTTATTTATTGTATATGTTATTTTTACGCGTAGACGCAAATTTGCCGGAAAGTTTCGAAGAAGAGTTCATCACTCAAGATCAAGCTTCGGATCAAGACCAGCAATTCTTTGAAGGCATGTGATGCTTTGATAATTTTGCTCCCAGATTTTAAAATGTAATTTATGCTTCGAAATTATGCATGCTAATTTATTTAAATGTATTTAAATTGATTTGGGGTATGTAGCTAATCAACCCATATTGTTATCACCACCTTGAAATTACTATTTGTATGCCTTTAAATCATTGTCCACCCTAAGGTTATTCGTATTTGTTGGATATTAATATGATGCCAACACGGGAGGTTAGACCGTGATTAGCTGCTTAGCTTTGCAACGAGTCATGAATGATCTTTCGGAAAATGTATCAATGTTGACTAATGAAATATTGAATTTATTTTGAAAGTGGTGTGATGATGCCACATGATGAGATTGAGTCTGAGAGACTGTGTGGTTACATCAGAGGTTGAGTTATTGCTGGCATGTGTTGCACAATAATCAACGGGGTGGGAAATGATTTAGACCAGGGCAAGTGGTAAGATGCTTTGTGCCAGGTGGGCCTGTGTGGCAATGAGTTGATGAGTGATGTGAGTCTGTGTGCCACATTGGGCTGTGTGCCACTGTTGAGTGATGAAAGTCTTGCCTTGGTCAGCTAAGGACTTCACCTTTCAAGTCTTTGAACTGAGTCACCCGTACAACCACATGTCTGATGTGGGACAGACCTAGTTGATTAGGGTTCAGATATCTTTCCTCTGATACCTCAGGGTGACAATACACGGGGTGTATGCGTGCGGGGGCGTACTGTCTTTGCGGCTTGGTACCCATCCAACGGTGTTGGCACATCCTATACTTGGTGGCATCTGCGTGAGAGGAATGATAGCGAAGGCAACACCGGAGAGGTTCATTGGTTAAGGTAGTGGTTCCTGAAAGGCTTTGTTACGGACGATCACCTGTGTGGTGAATGGCTGTATCTTGTGGGTAAAGTGTACAACCTCTGCAGAGTGTCAAATCTATTCGAATAGTCGAGTCCGCGGTATTGGACATTGCTCGGGGATTACAGTCAAGGGTTAGATCTTCAAAAATAAAAATGTGGAATGGGTGGCTGTGTGCCAGTGCTAAAAATGAACTGTTTAAGGTTGTGAGCCGAGAATCTTTGAAGAAAAACTGTTTGAAGAACTTAACATTATATATAACTGTTTTCACTCCTTTTAACCTAAACAAGATGCTATTTTAAAAATGTTGTTTGATGCAAAAGAACCAAGTAAGCCAATTCCTTGGAATAAACCTTGCATGTAGTAATAGCATCGCATTCTGTGCATTACTTGTTGAGTGCCTTGAGTACTCACCCCTCCTTGCCTATCAATCCCAACATCAGTGGAGTAGTCTACGCCGGCCTGGGAGGAGGAGTATATTGAAGATCCGGACAATTAGGGGGCAAGCCCAGTAGGTTGCCTGTGGCAAGATGAAGGCTTCCACGAAGTTTATTTGTTTTTCGCTGTTATTTCTATTCTATTTACTCTGATAGTGTAAGCCCTGCGTGGCTGATCTATGTAAGGAGACCATAAGGTCGCACAACTCGTTTAAATACATTTTTGAAGTACTTTATTATTATTCTGCTGTGTATGATTGTGGTACTTTAACCCTGTTTACCCTGTGTGCACTAGCGTGATCCTGGACTAGTGCAGAATACACAGAGGGTCCGGATTTGCAGATTCAGGTCCCGACAGTGGTGGTATCAGAGCAGGCTGACTGTAGGTCTTGACCCTAGGTAGGTTAGTTGTGTCCGGAGGATATAACTACTTTTTGAGATTTAATCAACTTGAGCAAGAATATCAATGAAATCTCGGCTTATCTTTTCTCTCTTGATCATACTTATGCTGCATTTTCTGTTATTATGTTGGGTTTTTAAATGAGGTCTGTTTTGGCAGATGGTGAGGACTCGTGGCAACGTGGGAGCTAGTGGAAGTGGTGCCAACCAGGCAGGGAACCAGAATGAGGAGCCAATCCCTCAACCACCGCAAGTTGATCTGCAGAATTTGGGAGCTTTCCTCGCTGCTCAAATCCAGCTGATGAACGCAGATGAAGATCATGCAGCAGATTTCCAACCAAGCTGCAGCAAATGTTCAACAAGGGGGTAACCATGGACCACACCCCTACTCAAGACTGTCAGAGTTTATGAGGACTCGCCCACCTACATTCTCAGGCAATGCTAATCCGTTGGAGGCGGATGATTGGCTGAGAACTATCGAGAGGAAGTTACACATAACTCAATGTGTAGGACATGAGAGTGTACTATATGCCTCTCACCAGCTAGAGGGAACCGCCGCAGAATGGTGGGAAAACTTTTGTGCTTCGCACGAGGATCCTCAGAGTATCATGTGGCGGAGTTCACAACAGCCTTCCGCCAACACCATGTACCCGAGGGTATCATGGATCTTAAGAAAGAGAAATTTCGGAACCTCAAGCAGGGTGGCCAATCAGTGGCCGACTACTTGAACAAATTTACCCAGCTGGCATGCTACGCACCAGAAGACATAGCTACAGATAAGGCCAGACAATCCCACTTTATGAAGGGATTAAACACGGGATTGCAGGTGGGACTGATCACCCACACATTCCCTGACTTCCAAGAGTTAGTCAACAAGGCTCTCATCTTGGTGGATAAGCGCGAGGAGTTGGATGACAAGTAAAGCGAGAATGGCGCAACAAGGAGGTTATCGAGGGCGGTAGAGGCGAGGCGGCACCCCAAGCAGTTCATCGGTTCCGGCCTGCAGGCGTGTGGTCACCTGCTGCGGCAAATCGTCGATGGACGAGAATGCGGACTCGGTCGAACCATAGTGCGGTGGAGGCAATTTGCGAACAGCGGGAAGGCGTTGCTATCAACGCAACGAATGTGGCATTTGCCAATAAGCGCCCTAAGAAGGAGGTGTCACCCGATGCGCTTTAACACTGGGAACACACGCAAGGACTCGGTCGAGCGTGAATCGCGAACAACGTCGCCGGCAACCGTCTCAAGCAGCTGCGCGAGGCGAGTCAAACACATCACAGCGGAAGAAGTTCAGAATGCTACGGACGTTGTACTGGGTAAGTTCCTAGTAAACTCAATACCAGCTACTGTTTTATTTTATTTTGGAGCTTCACATTCATTTGTTTCCCGAGATTTTGCTGTTCAAAACAATCTGGATATGGTAAATCTTAAATGTGTGCTTGTAGTCCAATCCCCTGGATCAGAACTCCGATCAAAAGTAGGATGTTCTGGGGTAAGACTAATAATTAATGGAATAGAGTTCCTAGCGAACTTAATTATCCTAAATACCCAAACCCTGGATGTTATCCTGGGAATGGATTGCCTAACTAAGCACAAGGCAGTGTTGGACTGCAGACGAAGAGTCATATCAGTTGAAAGCCCGAAGGAAAGAGGGTTGAATTTGAGGCAACAACAGTACGGGATGGACAGTTGATGGTCAACAACGTGAAGGTCGTCAGCCTAGAAGATGTTCCGGTAATCAATGAATATCTCGATGTTTTCTCGGATGATTTACCCGGAATGCCGCCGGATAGGGATATCGAGTTCGTTATAGAACTTGTACCAGGGACAACTCCTTTAGCTAAGAGACCCTACCGGATGTCCACAGAAGAGTTGGTGGAGATGAAGAAACAAATTGAAGAGCTATTGGAAAAAGGGTTCATAAGACCTAGTTCATCGCCATGGGGAGCACCAGTCCTGTTCGTCAAAAAGAAGGATGGGAGTTTTAGGATGTGTATAGACTATCGTGCACTCAATGATGTGACGATAAAGAATAAGTATCCGCTACCCAGGGTCGATGATCTTTTTGATCAGTTGAGAGGAGCAGGAGTCTTCTCCAAGATTGATCTTCGATCGGGGTATCATCAGTTGAAAATCCAATCAGAGGATATACCGAAGACTGCATTTTCATCAAGATATGGACACTATGAGTTCACAGTTATGTCCTTTGGATTGACAAATGCACCAGTATAATTAATGAACTTAATGAATAGGGTTTTTATGGAATACTTGGATAAGTTCTTCGTCGTGTTTATAGATGATATCCTTGTCTACTCCAAGACAAGAGAAGAACACGCCGAACATTTAAGGCTAGTCCTTGAGAAATTGAGTGAACAACAGTTGTTTTCTAAATTTAGCAAATGTGACTTTTGGAAGGATAAGGTGGAATTTCTTGGACATATAATGACTGCAGAAGGAGTCGCAGTAGATTCAAGTAAAGTGGAGACAGTTTTGCATTGGGAGCAACCGAAGACGGTAACTCAAATCCGTAGTTTCCTTGGAATGGCGGGATATTACCGTCGTTTTATTGAAGGATTCTCTACAATTGCGAGACCCCTTACGCAATTGTTGAAGAAAGAAAAGAAATTCTTGTGGACACCTGAATGTGAAAAGAGTTTTCAGGAGTTAAAGAAACGATTAACATCAGCACCTGTATTAGTTTTACCTGACGTTCATTAAAGCTTCGACATCTATTGTGATGCATCGTGTCAGGGATTGGGATGCGTGTTAATGCAAAACCGAAAGGTAATAGCATATGCATCAAGGCAATTGAGGCCACATGAGGAGAACTATCCGACTCATGATTTGGAATTGGTTGCCGTAGTGCATGCACTGAAAATATGGCGTCACCATCTCATCGGAAACAGATGTGAAGTGTATACTGATAGTAAAAGTCTTAAGTATATCTTCACGCAAGCTGACCAAAATATGAGGCAAAGAAGATGGCTTGAGTTAATCAAAGATTATAATATTGGAATTCATTATCATCCTGGCAAAGCCAACGTGGTGGCAGATGCCTTGAGCAAAAAAAACCACAGTGTAAATATGCTGTTGGAAACAAGTCATGCAGAATTGTGTAAGGATTTCCAGAAATTGGAATTAGAAATGGTACCAGGAGGATTCTTAGCAACCTTGGAAGTAAAACCTACCCTGGAAGATCAGATCAGGGAAGGGCAGAAAGATGACGATAAAATCAAGAGAATTAAGTCCAAAATGGATGCAGGCCAGGAAAAGGATTTCAAACTGGATGAGCAAGGTACTATGTGGTTTAAAGGGCGCATTTGTGTGCCGAACAAAAAGGATTTGAAGCAGTTAATTTTGGAGGAAGCCCATGACTCCAAGTACTTAATTCATCCAGGAAGTGCAAAAATGTATCAAGATTTAAAAGAAAGATTTTGGTGGCCAAGCATGAAGTGGGAAGTCGCTGAGTATGTCGCATTATGTGACATATGTCAAAGAGTCAAAGCTATGCACCAGAGGCCAACAGGACTATTACAACCCCTGAAAATACCTGAATGGAAATGGGAAGAAATTGGTATGGATTTAATAACCAGTTTACCCAGAACTCAAAGTGGATATGATTCCATCTGGGTCATAGTAGATCGATTAACTAAAGTGGCACATTCCATACCGGCAAAGACCACTTATTTCAGAGATCGGTTAGTAGAACTCTACATGGCAAGAATTGTTTGTCTGCACGGAGTACCGAAGAAAATAGTGTCGGACAGAGGTACCCAATTTACCTCCAGATTCTGGGGTAATCTACATGAAGCAATGGGGACTCGTTTGAACTTCAGTACAGCATACCATCCGCAGACAGATGGTCAAACTGAGAGAGTTAAACAAATATTGGAAGATATGTTGAGAGCCTATGCTTTAGCATATTCTACTTCATGGGACAAGTGTTTGCCTTATGCTGAGTTCAGCTACAATAACAGCTACCAAGCAAGTTTACAGATGTCTCCATTTGAAGCTCTGTATGGTCGATCCTATCGAACACCATTTAATTGGAATGAGACAGGTGAACGATATGTTTTTGGACTGGACATTCTTCAGAAAGCGGAAGAGCAGATCGCCCTGATCAAGGAAAGACTGAAGATTGCTCAATCAAGGCAGAAGAGTTATGCCGACAATCGTCGCAGGGAATTGAGCTTTGAACCTATAGACTTTGTGTACCTCAGAGTCACCCAACTCAAAGGAGTCAGAAGGTTTCATGCAAAAGGGAAGCTCACACCCGGATATGTCGGACCATTCAAGATCTTGAGCCGCAGAGGTGAAGTTGTGTACCAGTTGGAGTTGCCACAGTCATTGGCAGGAGTACATGATGTATTCCATGTGTCACAATTGAAGAAGTGTCTCCGAGTACCGGAAGAGCAAACGCCTTTGTAGGCAATCGAGCTGCAAGAAGATCTGACTTATAAAGAGCACCCGGTAAAGATTCTGGACATAATGGTCAGAGAAACAACGAACAAGTCAACGCGTTTTTGCAGAGTTCAGTGTTGCAACCACTTGGAAAGTGAAGCAACGTGGGAACGCGAAGAAGACCTAAAGAAGGATTTTCCTGACCTATTTCTGTAGTCAGCCCTGAATCTTGGGGACGAGATTCTGCTAAGGGGGGGTAAGTTTGTAGCACCCTGAAATTTGCTCTAATTTAAATTTTGTAGTATTTTTTATTTTGAGATTTTTTGGGAATTTATTGAAATTTATTTGGATTTATTCGAATATGGCCTTTCTTGAAATCAATTAAATAATAGAAAATTTTATCTAAAGTTTTATTGAAAATATTTTATTTGAGTTCCAAATGTATCAAATTATTTTCTAGAATTTTTCTGGATTTTTTCGGGTATTTTTGCTATTTAATTTGGATTTGTTTATTTATCTGTTTTATTTTAAATAAGAAAAGCTATGAAAATCAGGTGAATAGTATTGGTAGGCCAAAGATCGTGCTCGGCCCATTGCGCATCGAAACCCTAGCGCCCGTGCGTCCGCACCGTCGGATCGGGATCAACGATTCTTGAATTGCGTCGCGTCGCCGCGTCGTCGCGCCGGATCGTCGCCGCCCGGACGGTCAGGATCGTGCCACGTCGGTCCGACCGGGCGTAATCGCCGGAGTTAACGCCGCAGAGCGTTTCCGCTCGTTTTGTCGGTGTTTGCGCGCACATCGAGGCTCCTTTTAAAGTGTCGGTTGCTGCGCCTTGTAGAGCTCCTATCGCCGCTTCTTTTTGATTCCTTGCACGCACGCCGAGACCTTCTCTAGCTCCCGTGCGAGCTCACCGTAGTTGTTCTCTCGCTCCGCCATCATCCTTGCTTCGTTCCGCCATCGCCAGTTCACCTCTGCCGCTACCGAGGTCACCGGAGTACCGATCTCGCCGAGACGCGTCGAACGCGCCACTTCTTCTCGCCAGGAACGCTCTGCAACACCGTTGACGTCCTCGTCTTCCTTAGCTCTGGCAGCCTCTCCTTCCTCGCCGCCGTCAACCTCATCGAACCTCGCCGACCGTTCGATCTTCATCGCACCGCGTAGGTGAGTCCACGTAGCCCCTTCTCTGTTTACGTTTGGATTAGATCGTAGCCATTAGATCTGTGCTGTGCGGCGTAGATTAGATCTGGATATTAGGTCTTTTAGTAAATCTTAGCCGTTAGATCTGCGGTGGACACTTGAGATTGTGCCACGTTTCCTTGTGCACAGTAAATCGCTCCGGTAACCTGCGCCGTCGGATTAGATCTAAACGGTAGAGATTAGATCCGGGTTGCCCTAAGGATCCGCGCCATTCAGATTTGAATGTGCAGCGGTGATGGCACCGTACCCTCGCCGAATCGCGTGCTGACGCGTGGGTGTTTTGACCGGGGATCAGACCCATCTCGGCCGTTGATTTCAACGGGCCGTTGGGATTGCGCCGCGTGTCTTCACGTAAGCCGAGGCATCGCCGGGCGTGCGCGGGATCCAACCGTCGATTTCGAGTGCGTCGTCGGATGCGCGACGCGTGGAGGCGTGGAGCTCGAGGCGTCGCCGAGTCGGTGCGTGCCTGGCCGTTGGATGCGTGGGTGCGGTTGGATGCGCGACGCGTGTCGCGCGCATCTCGGTGCATAGCGGCGTGTGTCGGTAGATCTGACCGTTGAATCTTTGACGGTCCCGATTGCGCTGCGTGGCTGAGATCTGGCCATTGGTCGAGCGATGGCCGAGATAGTGACACGTGTTCGGGCATGAATCTCGAGGCAGTCGGCTGACATCAGCGATCACGTCAGTGCTGACGTCATCAGGTAGGGCCAGGTGCACTGTTTCGTGGACCGGGTCCACCGTGGACCAGAGCCGGTCCATGGACCCAGTCCATAGACCGAGGCGACGTGGCAGCACCAGAGTACGCCGCGTGTCGGCTGATGTAATGCTGACGCAATAAATCGTGTTTTCAGTGGAAAAATATTTATGTTAATTCGGTTTATTCTTTTTAATATATTTGCAAACTTTAAAAGGCTATAACTTTTGCATTTTAACTCCGATTGAGGTGATTCCAGTTTCTAAAAATTTATAAAATGATGCTCTTTATAATGATGAATTGTATTTGAATTGTTGAAGTTATATAGTCTACTGTTTTAGTTATTTATTGTATATGTTATTTTTACGCGTAGACGCAAATTTGCCGAAAAGTTTCGAAGAAGAGTTCATCACTCAAGATCAAGCTTTGGATCAAGACCAGCAACTCTTTGAAGGCAAGTGATGCTTTGATCATTTTGCTCCCAGATTTTAAAATGTAATTTATGCTTTGAAATTATGCATGCTAATTTATTTAAATGTATTTAAATTGATTTGGTGCATGTAGCTAATCAACCTATATTGTTCTCACCACCTTGAAATTACTATTTGTATGCCTTTAAATCATTGTCCACCCTAAGGTTATTCGTATTTGTTGGATATTAATATGATGCCAACACGGGAGGCTAGACCGTGATTAGCTACTTAGCTTTGCAACGAGTCATGAATGATCTTTCGAAAAATGTATCGATGTTGACTAATGAAATATTGAATTTATTTTGAAAGTGGTGTGATGATGGCACATGATGAGATTGAGGTACAGAGACCTGTGTGGTTCTGTACCGAGATTGAGTTATTGCTTGCATGTGTTGCACAATAATCAACGGGGTGGGAAATGATTTAGACCGGGGCAAGTGGCAAGAGGCTTTGTGCCAGGTGGGCCTGTGTGGCAATGAGTTGATGAGTGATGTGAGTCTGTGTGCCACATTGGGCTGTGTGCCACTGTTGAGTGATGAAAGTCTTGCCTTGGTCAGCTAAGGACTTCACCTTTCAAGTCTTTGAACTGAGTCACCCGTACAACCACATGTCTGATGTGGGACAGACCTAGTTGATTAGGGTTCAGATATCTTTCCTCGATACCTCGGGGTGTGACACGGGGTGTATATCGTGTGCGGGGCGTACTGTCTTTGCGGCTTGGTACCCATCCAACGGTGTTGGCACATCCTATACTTGGTGGCCTTTGCGTGACAGGAGTGATAGCGAAGGCAACACCGGAGAGGTTCATTGGTTAAGGTAGTGGTTCCTGAAAGGCTTTGTTACGGACGATCACCTGTGTGGTGAATGGCTGTATCTTGTGGGTAAAGTGTACAACCTCTGCAGAGTGTCAAATCTATTTGAATAGCCGAGTCCGCGGTATTGGACATTGCTCGGGGATTACAGTCAAGGGTTAGATCTTAAAAAATAAAAATGTGGAATGGGTGGCTGTGTGCCAGTGCTAAAAATGAACTGTTTAAGGTTGTGTGCCGAGAATCTTTGAAGAAAAACTGTTTGAAGAACTTAACATTATATATAACTGTTTTCACTCCTTTTAACCTAAACAAGATGCTAGTTTAAAAATGTTGTTTGATGCAAAAGAACCAAGTAATCCAATTCCTTGGAATAAACCTTGCATGTAGTAATAGCACCGCATTCTGTGCATTACTTGTTGAGTGCCTTGAGTACTCACCCCTCCTTGCCTATCAATCCCAACATCAGTGGAGTAGTCTACGCCGGCCTGGGAGGAGGAGTATATTGAAGATCCGGACAATTAGGGGGCAAGCCCAGTCGGTTGCCTGTGGCAAGATGAAGGCTTCCACAAAGTTTATTTGTTTTTCGCTGTTATTTCTATTTACTCTGATAGTGTAAGCCCTGCATGGCTGATCTATGTAAGGAGACCATATGGTCGCACAACTCGTTTAAATACATGTTTGAAGTACTTTATTATTATTCCGCTGTGTATGATTGTGGTACTTTAACCCTGTTTAGCCTGTGTGCACTAGCGTGATCCTGGACTAGTGCAGAATACACAGAGGGTCCGGATTTGCAGATTCGGGTCCCGACACATTGCAGTGCACTTTTTAGTACATACATGGCTGCAGAGTGTTCACAATATCTTTCTGCCCTATTGACTACTGCCCCCTAACATTTCTGCATTTTCCATAAATTATGCAAACAAAATGCCATGTTATAGCATTTATTACTGTAAACTAGTTCTTGGAAGTTTATGTAATCTTGCATTATAGAAGTGCATCAATGATTATATCCTTCCTATGCTCATTTTAGTCAGGGCAAGGAGAGATGAACTACAAATTTGAGTTATTTTCTCATCTACCAAGTTGGACCATTTTGTCGTACAGCCTAGCCTTTGGAGTTTGGAATCATAAACTTTCCTAATAAAACCTTCACCTCTCATGCTGGTATAGTGCAAAGCTGTTGCTGCGTCTCATGTTCGGTTTGTTTGCGAAGTGACAAGAGGAAACACCTGAACCCTGCGTCACATCTTTGTGATTTATTACATGACATGTGGGGTTTGTTAATCACAATGATAAGGAAACTAAGATGATAAGACCAACAATATTTGCTGGCTTGCACTTGTTTAATCATCCAAGCTCCATATTTATCCAAATTCCTAATGGAGCTAAGGGATGCACTCATGCGCTTCTCCTAAACTATGTACTTTGCCGTTACAGATGAGTACTACAAAACATTGCACTTGTATTGGTTTTGAAATTTTTCTTGCAAATTGCCCGGTGGCTTGTCTAGTTCATCGATGGTACAAGTTACTAGAGCATCAGTACATCTAGAATGTTGTGTGTGAAGAGGAACGCGGTATGCTACGCTAGCACAAAAAAACTACCGCGTAACCATTAAGCTACTTGCAAGAAGGGGATCATAGATAAGATTACCACTAGACGCACAGTTGCGGAATCCTTCGCGCGTCGATGTAGTGGATCGTCCTCGTCGCAGTCGTTGCGTCGATGTAGTGGATCGTCCTCGCCTTGCCGTGGATCGTCCTCCCACGCTTGATCGCAGCAGCGTCACATGATAGTCCACACGTCCAGAGATGGGCGCCGTGCGTCGTGTGCAAGCACACAGTCGCTCGGCGAGGCGCGAGAGGAGTAGGCTAGGGTTTGAGTGAATCACTCCTAAACCGTGGAAAGCACACCTGCGCCTCCTCCTCCCCTCCTTATATAGCCACGAGATGAAACCTAAACTAGGGCCCATCGGCGTGCTAAGCCCACGAGGTTCATTAATTACGGATCAATCCAAATTAATGTGTTCCGCCCATTAAGTGTGTGACCTGCGGGTTCACGTGCGTTTGGACATGGATTGGAAAACTCCTTTTCAATCCAATAGTTGGTAGTGGCTTCTTGCAAAGTATGCCAACTCCCAAACATACTATGATCAAATCGGATGAGAACCTATCAAAAGTACTCATGTAATAATCCCTTTGCCAAGTATATGAAGATTGATCTCAAGGCGAGAAGCATGTCATCCTTTGATGATTCAATCCATCTCTCGTATCCGTGATATATTAATAAGTTGTGATTGACTCCTCAATCACGGCATGGCCATGCACTTCCTTAATCATATCACACGAGTGGCCTTGTCATATATCTCCGTTTCATTGGAGTGGCAAATTCCATCTTATTGCTCACTTCCCTCGCACGTTTCATAGTAAACATGAAAGCTACCTTTATAACTATCCGGTTAGGAAGTAGTGTTTGATAGCCCCAAGGAAAAATATTACACATGTAGGGAATATGACAATCTCAGTCTAAGGATCATACATCTACTAGGTATGAGATACGCGATGACACATAAGAATGAAACATTCTCGCGATGTCCCATTGCGGGTCTATCTAACCCATGTTCTTCAACATGCGTCCACAATGTATAGATGATATCTCCATATCCCATGATCTATGAAGCATGATCATCGATCACTACATGTCTTGATCTATTCATCGTTGTCCTATACGATGATATCCGATCAGAGATATTTATCGAATTACATCATTAAGTAAAGAGCTTCATAAGCAAGTCACATACTTGTTGATCAATACAACGATATACATTCATTGGACCAATAATCATATTATGATTCATAAACATAGTCATGTTACAATCATTTAAATGATTGCCTCAAGGGCATAACACTAACAATCTCCCACTTGCACTTGAGTCAATCAATTAAGTATCTAATACCAATATATCTTGTGTGCGCCTCATGCTTAGGCTGTGGCAGTGGCTTTGTCAACGGATCGGCCACATTGGCTTCCGTATGTACTTTGCATATTCTCACGTCACCTCTATCCACAATCTCGCGAATAAGGTGAAAGCGACGGAGTATGTGTTTAGACTTCTGATGTGATCTAGGCTCTTTTGCTTGTGCAATGGTACCACTATTATCACAATAGATGTCCATTGGACTAGAGACACTAACGACCACACCAAGCTCTGTGATAAACTTCTTAATCCACACAGCTTCCTTTGCGGCCTCCGAAGCCGCAATGTACTCCACTCCTGTCGTAGAGTCGGCCACCGTGTTTTGCTTGGAACTCTTCCAGCTTACTGCTCCTCCATTAAGTGTAAACACAAACCCGGATTGCGATCGAAAATCATCTTTGTCAGTTTGGAAGCTTGCATCGGTGTAACCCTTTGCAACCAGATCTTCCTCGCCTCCAAAAACAAGGAACATACTCTTAGTTCTTCGCAAGTACTTCAGGATATTTTTTACGGCTATCCAATGACCATCACGGGATCCGCTTGGTATCCGCTCGTGACACTTAGAGCATATGAGACATCAGGCGTGTACTGGATCATGGCATACATAATAGACTCAATAGTGAAGCATATGGAATCTTGCTCATCTGTCTCGCTCATCGGATGTCGAAGGACACCGATTCTTGCGAGGCGATGCCATGTGACATTGGCATGAAACCTCTCTTGGATTCATGCATATTGAACCTTTTCAATATCTTGTCAATGTCGTTTCTGACTTAATCCAATTAACCTTTTGATCTATCTCTATAGATTTTTATGCCCAAGATATAGCATGCTTCTCCTAAGTCCTTCATTGAGAAACTCCTTTTCAATGAAGTCTTAACATCTTCAAGCATAGGAATGTCATTCCCGATCAATAATATGTCATCCACATACAAAATCGAGAAATACAAGTGCGCTCCCACTAGCCTTCTTGTAAACACAAGGCTCTTCTTCATTTTTATAAAGTCAAAACCTTTGACTACTTCATCAAAACAGAATGTTCCAACTCCGAGATGCTTGCTTTAACCCATAAATGGATCTTTGAAGCTTGCATACCCTTTTAGCATATTTAGGATCAACAAAACCTTGAGTTGTATCATGTATACATCCTCGAAAGATTTCCATTAAGGAATCTTTGTTTTGACATCCATCGCCATATTTCATAATCAAAATATGCGCAATAGCTAAAATGATCCGGACAGACTTGAGCATGGCTACGGTGAGAAAGTTTCATCATAGTCAACTCCTTGAACTTGTTTGAAACCCTTTGCCACCAACCGTGCCTTATAGATCTGAACATTTCCATCTCGTCTATCTTTTCTTGAAAATCCATTTGCACTCAATGGTTTTACACCATCGGAGAGTCGACCAAGTTCCAAACTTGATTGTCATGCATGGATTGAATTTGGATCTCATGGCTTCAAGCCATTTTTGGAGTTTGGATCCATCATTGCTTCTTCATAAGTCGTGGGCTCATCATTGTCCAACAATAATATGTCACTCCTATATCTTATAGGTACATGGCGTGGCCTCCCGACCTACGTGGGGTGGAGTCTCTTCCACAGGTTGTACAACACTTTGTACATCTTGTGAAGGTTGATGGTAGCTTGAACATATTCATGTGATTCTCGAACTTCATCAAGATACACATCACTCCTCTGATTTCTTTTGAAAGAAACTCTTTCTCCAAAAGACACCATTTCGAGCAACAAAAACTTTGTTCTCGTTTCTTTTGTAAAAGTAATATCCTTTTGTTTCTTTAGGATACCCCACAAAAAGCATTTTTTGATTTAGGTGCGAGTTTATCGATTGTAAACGTTTTACATAAGCCTCACATCCCCATATCTTGAGAAATGACAACATGGGTCTTCTCCGGTCCATATCTCATATGGCGTCTTCTCAGCGGATTTTGATGGGACCCTATTTAAAGTGAGCGCATTTGTCTCTAGAGCGAAACCCGGAAGGATAATGGCGGATCTGTTTGGTGATCATTGACCGAACCATATCTAATAAAGTTCGATTCGTCGTTCGGACACGCCATTCCATTGAGGCGTTCTAGCGGAGTAAGTTGCGGAACGATTCCACATTGCTTTAGATGATCACCAAACTCTTGGCTCAAGTATTCGCCACCACGATCGGATCGTAAGTGTTTTATTGTTTTTCCAAGTTGATTTTGTACTTCGTTCTGAAACTCTTTGAACCTTTCAAAAGTTTCAGATTTATGCCTCATTAAATAGATATATCCATATCTACTGAAGTCATCGGTAAAAGTTACAAAGTACTGAAACCCACCCCTAGCAGTCGAGCTCATTGGTCCACATACATCTGTATGTACTAGGGCCAATAATTCACTTGCTCTCTCACTAAAACACTGTGAAAGGGCTTTTGTCATCTTGCCAAGTAAACAAGATTCACATGTTTCAAATGATTCAAAATCAAATGAGGTTAGAAGTCCATCACCATGGAGCTTCTTCATGTGCTTCTCATTTATATGACCTAGCGACAATGCCACAAAAGGTAGGGTTCAAATCATTAGGCGATGCCTTTTACATTAATATTATAGACATGTTTTTCTTGAGTTCAGGGCGTACAACCCATCCACCATGGGGCAACGACCATAATACATATCATTCAAAAATATCGAACAAACAAAGTTCTTTATTCGAAATCATAACCTTCATGTTCCAAACAAGAAGATGAAATAATGTTTCTACTCAAAGATGGAACAAAATAACAATTATTAAGTTCTAAAACTAATCCACGAAGGCAAATGCAATGGGTATGTGCCAGCAGCAAGACCAACAACTCTTGCTTTATTCCCCACGCGAAGATCCACTTCTCCTTTTACCAAGTCTCTACTCTTTATCGGTCCTCGCTGCGAATTGCAAATGTGAGCAACCGAACCGGTATCATATACCCATGAGTGAGTGAAGAAGTAGCAAGATTAATTTCTATAACATTAATACGAAGTGGAAACCACATTTCCATTCTTCTTATCGCGGTATTTTTCGCGATTCCGTTTCCAATGCCACGATTTCTTGCAATAGAAGCATTGGGTATCGGGTTGAGGGCCAACTTTAAGCTTCGAAGCTTAGTTTTGAGGCTTGCGATCTCATCTTGAGCCTTGCCCTTGCCCTTGCCCTTGCTCTTTCCGTTCCCACCTTAGCCTTCCTCTTTTTGAAAGCGGTTGTTTTCGAACCATCATCACATGATTGGGTTTTTCTTAATGCTTTCCTCGGCAGCCTTGAGCATCCCATGTAGCTCGGTTAGGCTCTTCTCCATGCTATTCATATGAAAATTCATAATGAATGGCTCAAAGCTCTGAGGCGAGGCGGAGAATAACATCTGTGGCCAAACCGAGGCTAAGGGAAACTCAAGTTTTCAATCTCCCAATGTAACCAATCATCTTGATCACATGAGGATCGAGCGGATTGCCTTGACCCGACTTACAAGCAAATAAAAGCTTTGAGATATCATACCTCTCAGCTCTTGCTTGATTCCCAAACATGCCCTTCAAGCCCACAATCATATTGTAAGCATCCTGGTCCTCATATTGCTTTTGGAGCTCGAGTCCATGGTGACTAGCATGAGACGGTGACTCTCTGAAGCATTAACATGCTTTTCATATTCAACCTTCAAATTCGAAAGCATTTTCATTGGTTCATCAGAATTGGATTCTCTAGAACATAGTCCTTCTTTTCATGCTTGAGAACAATTCTCAGGTTGCGATACCAATCAACAAAATTAGTTCCATTCAGTTTTTCCCTTTCCAAAACCGATCTCAAAGCAAAACCAGGTGTAGCAGGAGTAGGAGAAGGTGCCATTGAACTACAACAAAAACATGCAAAGATTCTAAGCACTATGTTTATGTAAAACTTTTATTAAACCTTTTAATTAAAGACACTCCTATTTTATGTCCCTTTTATAGACACATAGTGAGTATTCAAGATCCATATTCATCAAACACTAGTGAGCTTTGGCATCACTGCTAGAAATTTAATAACATAGGTAAGCAACACCTTTGCTAATTACATCATATGTAACTCTTGTTTTTGAGTATGAAAACAAGTAATGAATGCCTCCATCAACTTGACTCATGGCCAGGTCAACCTGCCCCAAGGGCTCACATGAGGAGGAGCACTTCCGTATTCGGTGCCAATTAAGAAACCTGCCTCATGTGTGTTTTCCTAGACACCACTTGTCTTGTATAGGTTCCTTCATTACTGAAATCAAATCCCAACCACTTATGTCCTCAAGCCCAAAACTGTTTTGATAGCTTGATTAAATCTACCATTGTTATGCGTGATGTGTCCAACACATCCCAATCATCTATTGGGATAGCCATTGATATACTACTTTGGTAGTCATATCAATAACGATCTAAATTCTTGATAGGTGCAACAAATGGATGGACAATTTGATTTAATTTTTTTTTAACTATAGGGATGAACAAAGATTACTATGAACATGGCATCACATGCAATGAGCATAAAGAAAATAGCAAGGATTAAACACACATCCACAAAAAATCAAAATAAGCTGTGAAATAGCATGGCCCTTAGCATTAAGATCTCCATCATCATGCTTGTTTGTTCACCTAGCCATCTTGCTTGATTTGTTCACCTAGCCATCTTGCTTGATACCATCGTCTTCATCATTATGGATGCAACTCCTTACAACTTTTGATAATGAATTTTACATGAGGGTTTGAAGCATCACAAGTCGACACGCAGTCGTTATACAATTTAAATAGCCTTATGGCTTGACACAACCTTGAGCCATATGGAAATTACATGCATCACATACACATAGGCCATACTATTTCACATAATTCCTGCAAAAGCAGTTAAACAAAAACAACCCTCGACTCGGGTCGAGGGGTAGCGCTGGCGGCGGTCCATTGGCGGTCGTGCAAGGTCCGAGTCCGAGGCGGCGCCCACAGGGTGGTCGAGGGGCGCCCTTGAAATTTTTAGAGGCATGTCTTCGACATGTGAAAACACCCTCAAAATTTCCACGGATCAACAGATTGACCCAATCCGATCTAACATGATTGGCTTGGTCCCATATGGATACGTTTGAAACCACGATGGCGGTAACCCGACCGGTAAGGGTAACGTCGTACCATGAACGGACTCACCCAAATCAATATTGAATCTATTTGCGCTTACCATGGATCAACCAGATTGACCCAATCCAACTCAATCTGATTGGCTTGGTCCCATATGGATACGTTTCAGAAACCCTGATGGTGGTAACCCGACCGGTAAGGGTAACGTCGTACCATGAACGGACTCACCCAAATCAAGATTGAGTCGGTTTGCACTTTCCTCAAACCCTAAACCGATCGATCTCATCGATGGCTGCCGTCACCAATTCATCACATGAACTGGCTGAACAATTAATAGATCCAATCTACTAACCTTACACATCATATATGCAACATCCAGATCACAAAACTATACGAGATGGCTCTGATACCACTGAAGAGGAACGCGGTATGTTACGCTAGCACAAAAAAACTACCGCGTAACCAGAAAGCTACTCGCAAGAAGGGGATCATAGATAAGATTACCACTAGACGCGCAGTTGCGGAATCCTTCGCGCGTCGATGTAGTGGATCGTCCTCGCCGCAGTCGTTGCGTCGATGTAGTGGATCGTCCTCGCCTTGCCGTGGATCGTCCTCCCACGCCGCAGTCGCAGCAGCGTCACCGTAGTAGTCCACACGTCCAGAGATGGAACGCCGTGCGTCGGTGTGCAAGCACCGGTCGCTCGGCGGGGCAGCGAGAGGAGTAGGCTAGGGTTTTGAGTGAATCACTCCTAAACCGTGGGAAAGCACACCTGCGCCTCCTCCTCCCCTCCTTATATAGCCACGAGATGAAACCTAAACTAGGGCCCATCGTGCTAAGCCCACGAGGTTCATTAATTACGGATCCAATCCAAATTAATGCGCCCGACCATTAAGTGTGTGACCTGCGGGTTCACGACGTTTGGACGTGGATTGGAAAACTCCTTTTCAATCCAATAGTTGGTAGTGGCTTCTTGCAAAGTATGCCAACTCCCAAACATACTATGATCAAATCGGATGAGAACCTATCAAAAGTACTCATGTAATAATCCCTTTGCCAAGTATATGAAGATTGATCTCAAGGCGAGAAGCATGTCATCCTTTGATGATTCAATCCATCTCTCGTATCCGTGATATATTAATAAGTTGTGATTGACTCCTCAATCACGGCATAGCCATGCACTTCCTTAATCATATCACACGAGTGGCCTTGTCATATATCTCTGTTTCATTGGAGTGGCAAATTCCATCTTGACTGCTCACTTCCCTCTGCACGTTTCATAGTAAACATGAAAGCTACCTTTATAACTATCCGGTTAGGAAGTAGTGTTTGATAGCCCCAAGGAAAAATATTACACATGTAGGGAATATGACAATCTCAGGTCTAAGGATCATACATCTACTAGGTATGAGATACACTGATGACACATAAGAATGAAACATTCTCGCAGTTGTCCCATTGCGGTCTATCTAACCCATGTTCTTCAACATGCGTCCACAATGTATAGATGATATCTCCATATCCCATGATCTATGAAGCATGATCATCGATCACTACATGTGCTGATCTATTCATCGTTGTCCTATACGATGATATCCGATCAGAGATATTTATCGAATTACATCATTAAGTAAAGAGCTTCATAAGCAAGTCACATACTTGTTGATCAATACAATGATATACATTCATTGGACCAATAATCATATTATGATTCATAAACATAGTCATGTTACAATCATTTAAATGATTGCCTCAAGGGCATAACACTAACAGTGTGAATCTAAATCAGTAAGATAATCAAATGGATTAAGTGCCAAATTTTGTGAATTTAGTAACATATTGCGATTATTTAGTATCAATCAGCGAGTGATATCTTCTCATTAAGTGCAAAGTTTATTTTCATTATTTTCTCCTATGTGTTTCTTTACTCGTCATATTATTATTCAAATTTGGACTTTGTTAATTGAGACCGTTATTTCGTACATAATTGCATATTACTTTTGTTTTTTTACCTCAGTATATTTTAGAGTTTATGTTGCGTAACCGACGTCTCCTGTTCGAGAGTGCTTATTTATGTCTCCCGTTCGAGAGTGATAATTTATAAATATGTTGGAATAGCATATTTATAAGCGAGCAGTCTCGAATTGTCCACGTTTTTTGGATAGTTCAAGGATATGTGGTTCGGGCAAGTTCCTTAGCTGTTGTACATCTCGAGAGTAGATTTCGGTAGCGTCTCCCTAGTGTTCTCTGGGTACACACCCCTCTTGACCTATTGTCGAGACGTGTATCTGGAGAACAGCGGAGAGATGCTGCCGAAATTTTCTCTGGAGTTGTACAGCAGCTTAGGAATTTGCCCGATCCACATATCCTCGAATGGGATTAGGACCAAACCTATTTAGAGATTAGGAGTTATCGTTCATACATACGGAGTAAATGTCAACAGATAGACTTTTCTTGAAGATCATTCATTCATTCGTTACTCTCCTGCAATACTCAGCTGTTGCTTTACATGATTTATTGTCAAGTTCACATAATAGCTACGAATTGCTTTCTCTTATGTCAAATATATGACCATGTCAGATAAGAAAACTCAAAATATCGCAATTAGAGAGCATCGGCTCATTGCCAGACAGAGTAGACGGTGCTCCTGTGGGGCTGAGCCAAGTTCGAAGTGTCGAGTTGAGCCAAGTTCCAAGTGTCGAGGGGCCGAGTAAGGTGAGGAAGGCCCGAGGACCGAACAAAGGGGCCACAAGGAGAACGCCGCAGGTTCTCCACTTCAAAGCCACGGGGGTTTGCACGGGTCCTCCCAAGTACAACGGTCGATACCGCTCATTCCTCGGCCAATTGGCGAGGGAGAGAGTTCCCATAACAGTTAATGATTGGAGAAAGGAGGTCAGCGCCGAGCAGAAGAACCGGCTGTGGGACGAGGTTAAGGGCAAATGGATTATAGAAGAGGAGGATGAAAACAATGCCATGCGGTACGCCTTGAAGAGGATGGGTGTGGCTCGAGGCGCCGTGGTCTACATGCACAGTGAGTACGTGCTGAAAGGCCGTACACCATTCGAGAGGTATCCGTTCGTGACTCCCGATGTTTGGGAGAAGTTCACAAGGATCAAGAGTACGCCCGAGGCGGAGGAGCTGAGACAAAAGAACGTTGCTACCCAGAGACAGAACACGCACGCGCACCACCTCGGTTCAGGCGACTACGAAGGGGAGAAAGCAGAATGGGCGCGAATAGCCGAGGAGTGCACGAACTCCGGGACAGCGATGCCTTACTCGCACATATGTGAGGAGTGGGCACGTGACTGGGTATTAGCGAGGACAAAAAAAACCGCGGACGGGCAGCTGGTAGTAGAAAACCCTGCTACCGTGCAAGTCGTCTCCACCATCGTAAGATATCAAACATAGTACATTGCAGTCAACCATTCTTGTTGTATTTCAGATCTAATTTGTACTGGCTTCTTGCAGGAGGAGGTAAGCTAGAGGAAAGAGCAGGGGACCTTTCTTAGCCAAGGGTCAAATGACATCCTGTCCTCTGCGATTAGGAAGCCCGACCATAAGGGCCGGGTACTTGCCGCAGGGGCAGGGCATACGAAGAAGTCCTACTTCCAAGATGACGTTGCGAGTACCAGATCAAGATCATGGGAGGCACGCGCTGAGTGCCTCAAGGACACGCTCAGGGAGCAACTGAGGGAGGAGATAAAGGAGGAGATGAGGGGGAGATGACGGCATGTGAGGAGGAGATGAGGGGGGAGATGACGGCACGTGAGGAGGAGATTGTTAGTG
Source organism: Otatea glauca (assembly GCA_036346275.1). Classification (NCBI taxonomy): domain Eukaryota; kingdom Viridiplantae; phylum Streptophyta; class Magnoliopsida; order Poales; family Poaceae; genus Otatea; species Otatea glauca. Next base: position 20,529,041 of record CM070727.1, on the reverse strand, counting down.
TTATGCCCTTGAGGCAATCATTTAGATGATTGTAACATGACTATGTTTATGAATAATAATATGATTATTGGTCCGATGAATGTATATCATTGTATTGATCAACAAGTATGTGACTTGCTTATGAAGCTCTTTACTTATTGATGTATTTCGATAAATATCTCTGATCGAGTATCATCGTATAGGACAACAATGAATAGATCAACACATGTAGTGGTCGATGATCATGCTTCATAGATCATGGGATATGGAGATATCATCTATACATTGTGGACGCATGTTGAAGAACATGGGTTAGATAGACCCGCCATGGGACACTGCGAGAATATTACATTCTTATGTGTCATCAGTGTATCTCATACATAGTAGATGTATAATCCTTAGACATGAGATTGTCATATTCCCTACATGTGTAATAGTTTTCCTTGGGGCTATCAAACAATACTTCCTAACTGGATAGTTATAAAGGTAGCTTTCATGTTTACTATGAAACGTGCAGAGGGAAGTGAGCAGTCAAGATGAAATTTGCCACTCCAATAAAACGGAGATATATTACAAGGCCACTCATGTGATATGATTAAGGAAGTGCATGGCCATGCCATGATTGAGGAGTCAATGACAACTTATTAATATATCACAGATACGAGAGATGGATTGAATTATCAAAGGATGACATGCTTCTCGCCTTGAATTCAATCTTCATATACTTGGCAAAGGGATTATTACATGACTACTTTTGATAGGTTCTGTCCGATTTGTGTTAGTGTTATGCCCTTGAGGCAATCATTTAGATGGTTGTAACATGACTATGTTTATGAATAATAATATGATTATTGGTCCAATGAATGTATATCATTGTATTGATCAACAAGTATGTGACTTGCTTATGAAGCTCTTTACTTAATGATGTAATTCGATAAATATCTCTGATCGGATATCATCGTATAGGACAACGATGAATAGATCAGCACATGTAGTGATCGATGATCATGCTTCATAGATCATGGGATATGGAGATATCATCTATACATTGTGGACGCATGTTGAAGAACATGGGTTAGATAGACCCGCAATGGGACACTGCGAGAATGTTTCATTCTTATGTGTCATCGGTGTATCTCATACCTAGTAGATGTATGATCCTTAGACACGAGATTGTCATATTCCCTACATGTGTAATAGTTTTCCTTGGGCCTATCAAACACTACTTCCTAACCGGATAGTTATAAAGGTAGCTTTCATGTTTACTATGAAACGTGCAGAGGGAAGTGAGCAGTCAAGATGGAATTTGCCACTCCAATGAAACGGATATATATGACAAGGCCACTCGTGTGATATGATTAAGGAAGTGCATGGCCATGCCGTGATTGAGGAGTCAATCACAACTTATTAATATATCACGGATACGAGAGATGGATTGAATCATCAAAGGATGACATGCTTCTCGTCTTGAGATCAATCTTCATATACTTGGCAAAGGGATTATTGCATGAGTACTTTTGATAGGTTATGTCCGATTTGATCATAGTATGTTTGGGAGTTGGCATACTTTGCAAGAAGCCGCTACCAACTATTGGATTGAAAAGGAGTTTTCCGAATCCATGTCCAAACGTACGTGAACCTGCAGGGTCACACACTTAATGGGCTGGGACGCATTAATTTGGATTGGATCCGTAATTAATGAACCTCGTGGGCTTAGCACACTGATGGGCCCTAGTTTAGGGTTTCATCTTGTGGCTATATAAGGAGGGGAGGAGGAGGCGCAGGTGTGCTTTCCCACGGTTTAGGAGTGATTCACTCGAAACCCTAGCCTACTCCTCTCGCTGCCCTCGCCGAGCGACTGTGTGCTTGCACACACGCGCGGCGTTCCATCTCGGACGTGTGGACTCATGCGGTGACGCTGCTGCGATCTGCGGCGTGGAAGGACGATCCACGGCAAGGCGAGGACGATCCACTACACCGACGCAACGACTGCGGCGAGGACGATCCACTACATCGACGCGCGAAGGATTCCGCAACTGCGCGTCTAGTGGTAATCTTATCTATGATCCCCTTCTTGCGAGTAGCTTTTTGGTTTCGCGGTAGTTTTTTTTTGTGCTAGTGTAGCATACCGCGTTCCCCATCAATTTGATCATAGCATGTTTGGGAGTTGGCATGCTTTACAAGGAGCCGCTACCAACTATTGGATTGAAAATGATTTTTCCGAATCTATGTCCAAACGTACGTGAACCTGCAGGGTCACACACTTAATGGGCTGGGACGCATTAATTTGGATTGGATCCGTAATTATTGGACCTCGTGGGCTTAGCACACTTATGGGCCCTGGTTTAGGGTTTCATCTCGTGGCTATATAAGGAGTGGAGGAGGGTGGGCACAGTGGGTGCTTTCCACGGTTTAGAAGTGTTTCACCCGAAAGCCTAGCCTCCTCCTCTCGCTTCCCCTGCAGAGCGACCAGGTGCTTACACACCGACGCACGGCATTCCATCCCCAAACGTGTGGACTACTGCGGTGACGCTGCTGCGACTGAGCATGGGAGGATGATCCACAGTGAGGCGAGGACGATCCACTCCATCGACGCAACGATTGCGGCAAGGACGATCCACTACATCGACGCGTGAAAGATTCCGCAACTGCGCATCTAGTGGTAATCTAATCTATGATTCCCTTCTTGCGAGTAGCTTTCTGGTTATGTGGTAGATTTGTTTTTTGTGCTAGCGTAGCATACCGTGTTTCTCTTCAGAGATGAGGGTGGAGATGATGGCACGTGAAGGGCGCCTGAGGACCGAGATGATGGCGACGATCTCCCAGAGCCAAATGCCCCCGCCTACCGTAGAGAAAACTGGGCCCCGACCCAGTAGCTGCGATTCTAAAAATGATAAGTCCGGTCCCCTCCTAAAGGTAATAATTAATTTTGCCTGACTTAAAGGTGCGAGGGTAACTCCCGCAATGTTTTCTCTAAAGTTGCGCACTTCTTGCAGGCGCCTACGAAGTGCCAACTCACGCTGATGGAAGACGGATTTCCTGTTGAGGCTACACGCGGGGTTGCATTTCCTTGCAAGGAGACCGACACGGTACATGGTCAGCCTTTTGGGAAGGGCTACATGAGGGTCCAGGTGGACAACGTCCACGAAGCCATCTTATCACATGTGCTCGAGTTCCCCCCAATGAAGACATCACCACTCTCGGGCAAGCGCTGATGTCGTTTATCAAGTGGCCCACGACAGGCGTTGTACTGGTCAAGGTAAAAAACCTCGCATCTTCTGTACCATTCCAATAGTATTTGAACAACTTAATTATGCGTGTGCTTTTTAGGTTCCTACCGTACTTGCGCCTGCTCCCAAGACTATGACAAGTCCTGCACAGAGTACAGAGCTGGTGCATAAAAGGACTAGCACGACAACTACAGAACCACTGGAGGCCTCTGCTAAAAAGGCAAGGCTCACAAAGGCCACAACGCCTCCTCAAGTACATGAAAATCCCACTGCCCCGCCCTCGGAGACTCCTTCGGCTTAGAAAGGAGAGCCGGCACAGGCCACAGAGACGCCTTATGATTTTAAGGCCTACGTACATGGAAAGCACCTTCTGCCTCCTAGCAAATTGAATGCTCTAGGCATATGGACTCGACATCTCCATGGATGGTACGTTGACAAAGTGAAAGAGAGCGAGCGGCGTGTCGACTTCAATGTTAGATACAGAAAGGGATATTTCCATCGCGAGGAGGATGGGATATTCCCAGTTAGTTTTGAGGATCTGTTCCGTCTGTACCAACTGATAGCCATAGATATTTCCACTGTACGATCCTGGACGCTGTGAGTATCGCACCACGTAGCACGACCTTATGACTTCCATAGGATTTTGCATTACGCTTTTTAACATTCAATACGAGTTGTAGGGCAATGAGGCAGCGAGTCGTGACAAATAAACAACTAGTTGGGTTTGTCGACCCTTAGCTTGTGTCCGCGACGATGGCTAGGCTTCAACCGGAATGGGTTGCCTGCTACATCAAGAGGGCATTGCATGCTGAGTCGAATAAGGACTTCATTCTACTCCCGTACCACGAGGAGTAAGTACTACTTCACTGTTCAATTACTTCCACGCACTTAAACCGCATGTGAACATATTTTCTTCGCTGCATACCATTTAATAAGCAACCTTCCGAGTGACAACAAAGTGTACACTTTTAATTCGATTGAGAAGAGGCCGATGGCTTACGCGATCAAGCCTCCTTTGGAGCAGTAAGTGCACTACTCTTATCTAACACTTTCTGTATTTAACTACGTTCATTATTTTTTTATTGAACGGCATCTCTCCAATGTATATAGGGTTTCAAGGAATACGTCGAAGCAGCAGGGACACACGACGACAAAAAAAGCTCTAAGCTGGAGTATGTCCGCTTCAAGGTACAAGTGGCTACCATATATAAGATTTAGATTTTCTAACATATTTTCTTCGTCTCTTAATTTATTTTTCTTTCTTCACAGTGTCATCAACAAGGCAGCGATGACCTCTGTGGTTTGTACGTCATGCAGCACATGGTGATCTTGATTGCCGACTCAGAACGTTTCCGTAAGGTATATGTATATGCATAATAATACAATTAGCCTTTCACATAGAAATTTGAAAACTTAAATTAGAGCACTCATTTCTATTTTGTAGCATACTAATATCCTCCAGAAGAGTGTAGATAGCACTGCACTGAACAAGATACGATACCACTTATGCTAGTGGTACTGGATAGAATGCTTGTCGGAGGACGGACGGTTTAGAGATCCCAAAAGCTCCTACTAGACCATATGTCAACAATATTACATATCTGAATGCAATTGCATGTGTACTGATGGTTAAGAATGTTTGAGTTCTATTTTGTTAACGAATGTGATATGTGTTTGTTGTAACAAAGTGTTCGTGTTCTGTGAATGTGATATGTTGTATGTAATTGCTGTGTGAATGTGGTATGTGCATATTGTGTGAAATATGTGCTGATTGAAGGTGAATTAGAAAATAGCACACCACACCCATTCATCTCTATCAGTTCTCACAAGAAAATGATAGAGATGTGGCTATCATCTCTATCGGTTCTTTCTAAGAAGCGATATTCTTTCTAAGAAGCGATATTCTTTCTAAGAAGCGATAGAGATGAGGATGTTATCTCTATCGGTTCTTTATAGAAACCGATAGAGATGAGGATCTCATCTCTATCGGTTCTTTGTAAGAAGCGATAGAGATGACGCCTCATCTCCATCGCTTCTTACAAAGAACCGATAGAGATGACCGCCTCATCTCTATCAGGCAAGAACCGACTGTAATAGCGCCGCCTCATCTCTGTCTCATGACTTTGTGTCACGACCAGAACCGACTGTGATGATAAAAAAGAACCGATTCTGATGTATATTTGTGTAGTAGTGACTCATATTTATATGTTTAGACATACACCGACGAACATAGAACAAGATCTAATGTCCTCAGGTGGATATAGCCTAATACAAAGCAAAACAACGCACGAAAATTGAAAATCGCATATTTTTAACCTAAGGATAGAAGCTCTACTAATTCACTAAAAAATAAGATAATTACAAAAACCACCTCTAAAAGAGAGACACCAACACCAGCGACGCTCGTGAAGGGGGAACACCAACACTGGGAAGGAGCTCACACCTCAAACTCCTACTAAATCAACGCAAGTTCCAACCAGGTGAGAATCGAGCGGAGCAACACCAAAACACAAAAAAACTCACCCAAAAGTCCCGAGCAAAGACTAGAACTGGTTGAGAATGAAGCAAACAATGGAGCAAATCACACTAACTTTAAACTAACACAAATCAGCAGAATCTAAGCCGCTATGAATAATCCCTCCGTTCGAGATCAATCCAGCCCGAAATGGGCAATGAGTAAGCATTCCCAACGGAACAATATGAAACAAGAAAAATCAAGATGCTCGATCCTTAGAATTTCTGAGCAACGCTACTACACAAATATACATCACAATTGGTTCTTTTGTATCATCACAGTCGGTTCTAGTGGCGACACAAAGTCATGAGACAGAGATGAGACAGCGTTATTACAGTCGGTTCTCGCCCGATAGAGATGAGGCGGTCATCTCTATCGGTTTTTTATAAGAAGCCATAGAGATGAGGGTATTAGAGATAATATACTCATCTCTATCGCTTCTTAGAAAGAACCAATAGAGATGAATGCCCTCATCTCTATCGCTTCTTACAAAGAACCGATAGAAATGACCGCCACATCTCTATCATTTTCTTGTGAGAACCGACAGAGATGAAGGGGTGTGGAGCCATAGAGATGAGGGTATTAGAGATAATATACTCATCTCTATCGCTTCTTAGAAAGAACCGATAGAGATGAATGCCCTCATATATATCGCTTCTTATAAAGAACCGATAGAGATGAGTCCATCATCCCTATCGGTTCTTACAAAGAACCGATAGAGATGATCGCCACATCTCTATCATTTTCTTGTGAGAACCGACAGAGATGAAGGGGTGTGGTGTGCTATTTTCTAATTCACCCTCCAATCAGCACATATTGAACACAATATGCACATATCACATTCACACAGAAATTACAGACAACATATCACATTCAAAGAACATTAACACTTTGTTACAACAAACACATATCACATTCGTTAACAAAATAGAACGCAAATGTGCTTAACCATAAGTACGCATGCAATCGCATTCAGATATGTAATATTGTTCTCATATGGTCTAGTAGGAGCTTTCGGGATCTCAAAACCGTTCGTCCTCCGACAAGCATTCTATCCAGTACCACTGGCATAAGTGGTCTCGTATCTTGTTGAGTGCAGTGCTGTCTACACTCTTCTGGGGGATATTGGTATGCTGCAAAATAGAAATGAGTGCTCTAATTTAAGTTTTCAAATTTCTATGTGAAAGACTAATTGTATAATAATGCATGTACATATACCTTAGGGAAACGGTCTGAGCCGGCAATCAAGATCACCATGTGTTGCATGACGTACAAACCACAGAGGTCATCGCTGCCCTGTTGATGACACTGTTAAGAAAGAAAAATAAATTAAGAGATGAAGAAAATATGTTAGAAAATCTAAATCTTATATATGATAGCCACTTGTACCTTGAAGCGGACATACTCCAGCTTGGAGCCCTTTTTGTCGTCGTGTGTCCCTCCTGCTTCGATGTATTCCTTGAAACCCCTATATACATTGGAGAGATGCCGTTGAGTAAAAAAGTAATGAATATAGTTAAATACAGAAAATGTTAGATAAGAGTGGTGCACTTACTGCTCCAAAGGAGGCTTGATCGCGTAGGCCATCGGTCTCTTATCAATCAAATTAAAAGTGTACACTTTGTTGTCACTCGGAAGGAGCACGAGTAGAACCCAATTATTGTTTATTAAATGGTATGCATCGAAGAAAATAAGTTCATATACGGTTTAAGTGCGTAGAAGTAATTGAACGGTGAAGTAGTACTTACTCCTTGTGGTACGGGAGTAGAATGAAGTCCTTCTTCGACTCAGCTTGCAATGCCCTCATGATGTAGGAGGCAACCCATTCCGGTTGAAGCCTAGCCATCGTCGTGGACACAAGCTCAGGGCCGACGAACCCAACTAGTTGTCGATTCGTCATGACTCGCTGCCTCATTGCCCTTCAACTCGTATTGAATGTTAAAAACCATAATGCAAAATCCTATGGAAGTCATAAGGTCGTGAAACGTGGTGCGATACTCACAGCGTCCAGGATCGTACAGTGGAAATATCAATGGCTATCTGTTGGTACAGACGAAACAGATCCTAAAAACTGACTAGGAATGTCCCATCCTCCTCGCGGTGGAAATGTCCCTTTCTGTATCTAACATTGAAGTCGGCACGCCGCTCGCTCTCTTTCACTTTGTCAACGTACCATCCATGGAGCTGTCGAGTCCATATGCCTAGGGCATTCAATTTGCTGGAAGGGGCTTTCCATGTACTTAGGCCTTAAATTCATAAGGTTTCTCTGTGGCCTGTGCCGGCTCTCCTTTCTAGACCGAAGGAGTCTCCGAGGCTGGGGCAGTGGGCTTATCATGTACTTGAGGGGGCGCTGTGGCCTTTGTGAGCCTTGCCTTTTTAGCAGGGCCCTCCAGTGGTTCTGTGGTTGTCGTGCTAGTCCTTTTACGCGCCAGCTCTGTACTTTGTGCAGGACTCATCACGGTCTTGGGAGCAGGCGCAGGTACAGTAGGAACCTACAAAGCACGCGCATATGTAACTTGTTGCCGTAGTACTGGAATGGTACAGAAGACGTGGGGGAGTTTTACCTTGACCAGTACGACACCTGTTGTGGGCCACTTGCTGAACGACATCCGCGCTTGCCCAAGAGTGGTGATGTCTTCGTTGGGGGGGGGGGAACTCGAGCACATGTCATAAGAAGGCTTCGTGGACATTGTCCACCTGGACCCTCATGTAGCCCTTCCCCAAAGGCTGACCATGCACCGTGTCGGTCTCCTTGCATGGAAATGCGACCCCGCGTGCAGCCTGAACAGGAAATCCGTCTTCCGTTAGGGTGAGCTGGCACTTGGTAGGCGCCTGCAAAAAGTGCGCAACTTGAGAGAAAATATATGAAGAGTTACCCTCGCACCTTTAAGTTAGGCAAAATTAATTATTACCTTTAGCTGGGAACCGGACTTATCATTTTTAGAACCGCAGCTACTTGGTCAGGGCACAGGTTTCTCTACAGTAGGTGGGGATATCTGGCTCTGACTCTGGGAGATCATCGCCATCATCTCGGCCCTTAGGCGCTCCTCACGTGCCATCATCTCCACCCTCATCTCCTCCTTAATCTCCTCCCTTAGCTGCTCCCTAAGCGTATCCTTCAGGCGCTCCGCATGTGCCTCCCATGATCTTGATCTGGTACTCTCAGTATCATCTTGGAAGTAGGACTTCTTCGTATGCCCCGCCCCTGCGGTAAGCACCCGGCCCTTATGGTCGGGCTTTCTGATCGCCGAGGATAGGATGTTATTTGAACCTTGGCTAAGAAAGGTCCCCTGCTCTTTCCTCTAGCTTATCTCCTCCTGCAAGAAGCGAGTACGAATTAGATCTGAAATACAACAGGAATGGTCGACTGCAATGTAGTAAGTTTGATATCTTACGATGATGGAGACGACTTGCGCGGTAGTGGGGTTTGGTACTACCAGCTGCCCGTCCACGGTTTTCTTTGTCCTCGCTAATACCCGGTCACGTGCCTGCTCCTCACATATGTACGAGTAAGGCATCGTTGTCCCGGAGTTCGCGCACTCCTCGGCTAGTCGTGCCTATTGTACTTTCTTCCCTTCGTAGCCGCCTGAACCGAGGTGGCGCGCGTGCGTGTTCAACCTCTGGGTAGCAACGTTCTTATGTCTCAGCTCCTCCGCCTCAGGCGTACTCTTGATCCTCGTGAACTCCTCCCAAACATCGGGAGTCACGAATGGATACCTCTCGAATGGTGTCTGACCTTTCAAAGACGTACTCACGCGTGCATGTAGACCCTGAAGTGCATCAGAGCCACACCCATCCTCTTCAAGGCGTACCGCCTGACATTGTTTTCATCCTCCTCTTCTATAATCCATTTTCCCTTAACCTCGTCCCACAGCCGGTTCTTTTGCTCGGTGCTGACCTCCTTTCTCCAAACCTTAACCGGTATGGGAACTCTCTCCCTCACCAATTAGCTGAGGAATGAGAGGTATCGCCCCTTGTACTTAGGAGGACCCGTGCAAACCCCGTGGCATTGAAGTGGAGAACCTGCGGTGTTCTCCCTGTGGCCCCTTTGCTTGGTCCTCGGACCTTCCTCACCTTACTCGGCCCCTCGACACTTGGAACTGGGCTCGACCCCTCGACATTTGGAACTTGGCTCGGCTCGACACTTGGAAGTTGGCTTGGCCCCACAGGAACACCTTCTGCTCTGTCTGGCGATGAGCCGATGCTCTCTAATTGCGACATTTTCAGTTTTCTTATCTAACATGGACAAATATTTGACATGAGAGAAAGCAATTCGTAACTATTATGTGAACTTGAGAATAAATCATCTAAAGCAACAGCTCAATGGATAATTTGTAGCATGTAATTGTTGTAGCATATTGCACTAGAGTAACAGATGAACAAATGATCTTCAAGAAAAGTCTGTGTGTTGACCAACTAAATACGTACCAACGATAACTCCTAACCTCTAAATAACTTTGGTCCTAATCCCATTCGAGGATATGTGCTTTAGGCAAGTTCCTAAGCCATTGTACAACTCCAGAGAAAATTTCGACAGCATCTCCCCGCTGTTCTCCAGATACACGTCTCGACAACAAGTCAAGAGGGGTGCGTATCCGGAGAACAACTGGGAGACACTACCGAAATCAACTCTGTGAGTTGTACAACAGCTCAGGAACTTGCCCGAATCACATATCCTCGAGCTGTCCAAAAAACGTGGACAATTCGAGACTGCTCGCTTATAAATATGCTATTCCAACATATTTATAAATAAGCACTCTCGAATGGGAGACGTAGGTTACACATGTATAAACAAAAGTAATACGCTGAAAGTAAACACAAGTCTAAACAAAAGTAATATGCTGAAAATAAGCCATTAGCAAAACTGTGATTCATGTATCTACATATTAACATGTTAATCTCATCCTAGATGCTACACTAATTCAGGAAACATATATGTATGCCTATGGAAGATTCATAAATCACAAAATGGAACTTAATCAACATATTCCAAGCCAAAAGAATGAAGATGTCGAATGTGTTTTTCTAAATTTGGATCTAATTTCTTGGAAGGGAACTTTGTCATGAGCCATAAAAGTTGAAATATAGAAGGCATACAAGAATAACAAGGTAAATTTGGTAACATGGATGGCTTTCCTGAAACCTAATCTCACTGTACCTATTACATTCATAACAAAGACAGAAAAAAACCATTTTCAAAAAAGAATGTTCACCGGATGAGTAATTCAACTGCTCAATTCTTACAAAGAGAACCAAAATTGTTTTACTGTTGCAGTACATTTTCTTTAATTGTTACATCAACCGGTTGTCCATACAATTTGGAAGACAATTTCTATACCTAGCAACATGAAATAGCAATTGTTTATGCCAACATGATATAATGCAACTAGTTAACCTGATGCTCACATAAAACAAGTTCTGACTACCAGCCACCACATAAACATCTCAATATAAAATATTAATCTACATAGGCACATTTGAAACAATCAGATTGATACAGATTCAATCTGAATTTATAACAGTAAACTAAATTCAGAAGTTGGAGAACCATCATTAAACCAACAACATGTAATTGCAACATAGGAACTGACAGCCATAGATTAACAAGAATTTGCTGCAGAAAATACAAAATAAATCGGATGTTGCTTACCTATCAACTACCAAGTAAATCCAATCCACCCCGAATGCATCATTTCTTAGCAACAAAAGATGCTAAATTACAGAGCACAAAACCTACAACCAATTTGGTGCCTGATAATTGCGCACTCTACTTACTTGTCAATACTCGGTTGGGGAGGCGACGGGCGTTGGGGCGGAGGTGACCAGCGTTGGGTGGAGATGACCAGCGTCGGGGGGAGGTCGACAGTGCGGGTCTGGGAGCACACACAGTGCGAGATCGGCCGCCCGGTGGTGAAGCGGCTGGTGCGGGGGAGGTCGACCGGTGCAAAGTCGGGGGGAAAGCGCGCGAAGGTGCATCCACCACCGATGGTGAAGCCGCCTGCGGGGAGGTCGACTGGTGCGGTGCGGGGGAGAACGGTGCGGTGCAGATCCAGTCGCCGGTGGTGAAGCCAAACAGGGTGCGGGGTAGGCGGCCGGTGCAATGCGAGGGAGCAAAGTGGGGGGAGGCGACCGATGAGGATTCGTCCTAGGGTTTGCGCGCGCAGTGAAATTAATGCGGGAAATGAGGGAAGCAGAAGGCAATTAATCGGTCCGAGTGGAAGACTATCAGAACCATTACTATCGGTTCTAGGGAAAACCCGATACAAATTACATGGACATCGCTATCGGTTTTTAAGACAAACTGATACAAATTACTTACAACACTATCGGTTTCAATAAAGAAACCGACATAAATTCTGATAATACACGATGTACATTTGGAATTATACCTTATATATGCATTGACCATTACAATCGGTTTTGCAAAAAAACCGATACAAATACGTGCATAAATCACTATCGATTTCAAAATAAAACCGATACAAAAGAATGCTTTAGATGAAACAGGAAACAGCCATTACTATCGATTTTAGGGAAAAACCGATACAAATTACCACGGACATCGCTATCGGTTTTTAGAACAAACTGATACAAATTACTTACAACACTATCGGTTTCAATAAAAAAAATGACACAAATTCTGATAATACACGATGTACATTTGCAATTATACCTTATATATGCATTGACCATTACTATCGGTTTTGCAAAAGAACTGACACAAATAAATAATACACCACTATCGGTTTTTGAAAAAAAAACCAACAGATATATGGCACTACGCAAGTCCATTCATAGGGCATCACTATCGGTTTTTGACAAAAATCAACACAAATAATTCCAGTTACCCACACTATGACCTGGAGCTATCACTATCGGTTTTCTGTGAAAGCCGACACAAATAATGTAAAGATCAGTATCGGGTTTTGAGTGGAACCGACAAAAATGTATTATGACTATCAGTTTTTAATAAAAATCGACACAAATGTGGTTCACTGCACTATTGGTTTTCCAGAGAAACAATTAATTCTGAATTTTCAGAATTAGATCAAAGAGTTGACAATGACATAACTTTTGCAAATATAGTTGGAATTATTTGAAATTTTACAGAAATATGCTTTGAGATACTACAAACATTTTCCAAACAGATTTTTTGAAAAAAGAGATAGGACTAAAAAAATGTGCCAACATTCACTTTGTAGGCATGATTTTTGCTACTAAGAGTAGAAAAGTCAAAACTTCTAAAAATGAAGTCCTAGTTTTGTGAAAATTTTCAGAAATGAACGTCGGACTATTTACGAGCTAGCTTTCTCAGAATCTCTATCAGTTTTTACCGATAAACCGACACAAATAATACACATGGAGACTACACCATGTAATTGCAGGACAACAGCGCATTAACAATATAAACATTTCAAACACATAGCAACTGATACAATGACGTACTCCTTTTATTTACAATACAACCCTTCTTGATGATCAACACGCATGTAATTTCTTCCATGTGTGTCGTCGTCCCCGCTAAGACAGGCCCCATCCGTAAACGGAGGTATTTCATCGAATTGGTCGTACTCTTCTTCATCTACGACATTGTCGACACCAACGATCCGCCGCTTGCCATAAAGGACGACGTGCAATCTCGGATTGGCTGGATCACGCACGTAGAAGACTTGATTTGCTTGCTTCGCAAGGATGAAAGGATCATCTTTGTAGGCGACTCTGTTTAGATCGACAAGAGTAAAACCTCTCTTGTCGACCTTCACTCCATGTAGAAGTCCCACCCACTTACATTGGAACAATGGAATTTGGTATATTCCGTAATCGAGATCCCAAATTTCTTCGATCACCCTGTAGTAAGAGTTCATTGCCATTGAGGATCCTCCTTTCGAGTGATGTTCATCGGACAAAGCATCTATGCTTACACCACTGTTTTGAATAGTACTCTTCGCATCCTGACTTTCAGTGTAAAAGGTGCACCCATTAATATCGTTCCCCTGCCATATCTGTACATTAAATCTAGGTCTGTCAGCCAACCATTTCATAGTCTCACTAACAGAGACCTCCGCCTTTTGTTTGAACCATGTGAGAAATCTATCGTTGTGTTCTCGCATGATGGAAAGCTCATCCATATGTGGATTCTCTTCCCGTAATATCGACTTGTGCTACTCGATGTACCGTGCAACTTCTGCGCTGTGCTGCAAGACTGTCAGATGCGCTTTGCAATACATATCAAACAGTGACCTCGTTAGTTTCGACCCAACGGTTCCTTTGCAAGCAAGTCTGCCCTCATGGTGAGATAGAGGAACACCGATTGCTTGTCTTTTCCCGAGATAGTCCACGCAGAACTCAATAACCTTTTCAGTACCATAACCTTCAACAATACTACCCTCAGGCTTTGACCGATTCCTCACGTAGGACTTTAATATACCCATGTACCTCTCGAACGGATACATGTAACGTAGGAATGCGGAGCCACATATCTTAATCTCTCTGACAAGGTGAACAATAAGATGGACCATGACATCGAAGAACGATGGTGGGAAATGCATCTCAAGCTGACGTAATGTCTGCACCACCTCACTCTGTAAGTTGTCTAGCACATCAGGTCAATAACTTTGCAAGAGATTGCATTGAAGAAATAACACAACTTTGTGATTGCAAACCTGACATCCTCTGGTAGAATATTTTTTATTACAACTAGGAGCATTTGGGTCATCAAGACATGGCAGTCGTGGGACTTCATGCCCACCAACTTCAAATCATTCATGGACACAAGTTTCTTAATGTTTGCAGAGTAGCCCGATGGAACTTTAATACCTTCGAGACACTTGCAGAGGTCTTCTTTCTCCTTCTTGGATAGTGTGTAGCATGCAGCGGGAATGTACGGACTTTTCCCATCCTCCTCAATCACTACAAGCCTGGGCCTGATTCCCATGTATGCCATGTCGCGACGAGCATTCACACCATCCTTGGTCTTCCCAGGTATGTTCAGTAGGATACCAACCAAATTGTCACAGACATTCTTCTCAACGAGCATGACATCAATATAATGTCGGACATCTAACTCCTTCCAATACAGTAAGTCCCAAAATATGGACCTCTTCTTCCAAATGGTTCTAGGACGAATAAATTTATGGCTCTTTGCATAGTGAATATACTTGCCTTCCACTCATAGGCTGCGGGGCCGAACGGACTTCCCTCTTGCCATCAAATTTGTCATCCATTCGACGGTATCGGTGGCTTCGAGGTAGAAACCTACAGTGACCCATATACACAGTTTTCTTGGAATTCGGCAGCCACAGACTCTCAGTCTCCTCTTCATAAATAGGACACGCTTTGGCTCCTTTCATACTGTAGCCCGCCAAATTACCAAGGGCTGGGAAATAATTTATGGTACAAAATACCATAGCCCGTAAGGTGAAAAGCTCTCTTTTGTACGCATCCCACACCACGACCCCCTCATTCCACAATTTTACCAAATCCTCGATCAGTGGTGCAAGGTACACATCAATATCATTTCCCGGCTGTTTGGGTCCCGAGATTAGCAACGACATCATGATATAGTTCCGCTTCATGCACAACCAAGGAGGGAGGTTATACATATACAACAGAACTAGCCACGTGCTATGACGACTGCTCATGTTACCAAATGGATTAATTCCATCGGTACTCAACCCAAATCTTATGTTCCTCATTTCGGCACCAAACTCCTCATGTTTCCAATCAATGTTTCTCCATTGAGCCAAATCAGCAGGGTGTCTCAGCTTGCCATCTTCCTTTCGAGACTCTCTTTCCGTGTAATTACCCTCCACGTCCCTTAACATTTGCTCCAAATTCTCCTCCTCAAACATATCAAGCTACAACTCGTCATCCGGTTCCACCGTGTCTTTGTTGCATACCGGAAGGGTACTACCTGTCTCCCCGTGATGGATCCAACACGTGTAATTCCTCACGAAGCCATGTCGAATCAGGTGGTCCTCAATTTGAGTTGAGTTGTTAAATCTTCTCAGATTGGTGCAATCAATGCAAGGACAATATATGAAGTTCACACCCCTCCTCACCATGACCTCTTCGGCAATTTTTTTGAACTCCTTAACACCCCTCTGAAATTCAGCACTCACATGAGTTTTCTCATACATCCATTCCTTACGGTTCATCTACAATTAAACTTCACACAATAAATTAAAGAAAAACAGGAGCAACACCTAGGTAGCTATTTGACATATTGAGAAATCATTTTAGTTAATATTACCTTTGCAAAATAGACGACAGGTTCCAAGATATATAAAATATGTACTCCCGGTCGATACCTAGATTCTTCCCTGGTTTAGAGCTTCCAATTCCCTAGATAGGAGACATACATATTTAACATCAACAATGATATCAAATAATCTAATTATATAGTGTAGTAGCTTGCAAATCAGTGAGGACCCGAATCCACTGATTCGAACCCACTGTGTTTACCGCACTAGTCCCAGGATCAACGCTAGTGCACACAGCTTAACATTGGTACATATCACATCATACACAACGATAATAGAATAATAGTTCATTTATTGATATAGCTAAATGTATGATCTTATGACCAACTTACATTATTAAGCCACGCAGGGCAAGACTGAAAATATAACTAATGATTAAGCAATGAAAGTAGAAAACGAGATAGCTCATCAGTTCACCACAGTAAACCGACAAGGTTAGGACCCTAATGACTCGTGTCTTCCGGACTTCATCTTCCAAAACAGGTGTAGATTCTTCAACTGTTGATTATTGTTGTTTGGCAAGGGTGAGTACTTAAGCACTCAACAAGTTGTGCACAGAATGCAATTCTATGTATCTATATGTAAAGCTTATTCCAATGGATAGGCTATCATGGCTATTTTGCAATAAGCAGCATTTAGGAACAAATACAGTAAATAAATTGTAAAGAATGTAAAACAAATAGCAAAAGTAAATAACTTCAGTATTTCTCAAGTAAACCAAGTTTCCAATCCTAAGTCAAATTTCATCTCCCATATGACATTCCGCCATCCCAACCAAGTTGTCCAATTAATTAAGCTAACCCTTAATCAGAATTCCCGAGCATCGCTCAATACCATGAGCACGGCTATCCGAATAGTTTCACACTCTGCAGAGGTTATGCACTTTACCCACGTGATACAACCAAACACCACCAAGGCGAGTGATTATAACAAAGCCTTTACAATGCTACCGGCTTAACCGGATACTACCCGCTAAGGTTTCAACATCGTGGACTGGTTACCACATCCAGTGGCCCCTCTTGCGCCATGTGAATTACTCCATAACTCGGGAACTCACACCGACCACGATAGTACCAAAATTAAGACATTGCAAATTACTCACCTAGGTGGCCCATACTGCACATGTGGTTGCATGATTGACTCAGTCAAAGGCTTGCAAGGTTAAGTCCTTAGTGTGATCAAGGCAAGACATCCACATACCATCGCCCATCGGGCCCACCTTGGCCTCCTCGCCCTTGCCACTTGCCCCAATCTAAGTTATTATCACCCAGTTGATTACCAAGCACCACGTGCCATCAACAATTCAACATCGCTATGCGTTACGACTCGCCACAACAACTCAATCTCATCGTGTGATTCCACATGACACACAAGTTCATAACATTGTTCCATATTCCATTAATCAAGATTAATTATCAATGATTCTGACACATGTGATGACGTGGCATGGCTAAGCAACTAATACGAACTAATCCTCAATGTCGATTATAATTATTAACCAACTATATTTAACCAATCTAGGTGACAATGGATCATGGCATACAATGACAAGGTAGGGTATAGATCAATCTGGTATATTAACTAAGCCCAATCTAATTTGAAACAATTGTATACTTGAAATATATGCAATAGGGTAAAACAAATATAGCAATTTTATAAACATGGGTTCAACATGATCAAAGCACAACTTGCCTTGGAATAGGTCCTGATCTTGATCTGAAGCTTGCTCTTGAGTTGCTTGATCTTCCTCCGAAGCGTCGCACAATTCAACGTCTACGCGCACCGAAGGAGAAAAGCAAATAAATACTAAAACAGAGAGCAATTGAACTCAAAAAATCAAATAAAATTCACCATTTAATAGATCTCAATTTTAAAAAATTTTAGAAATTTGTATCACTCAAATCCGAGTTAAATTGCAAAATATATAGCCTTTTGAAGTTTGAAATAAATACTGAAATCAGAAAATCAGAAATTACGAATTAACAGATTTATTTTTAATTCGAAAATCGACTTATGACGTAAGCATGACGTCACGCTGGTGTCAGCCCCGGTGCCGACCAATCGACATCGCCACGCGCCCCGGCCCATGGACTCGGTCCACGGACCGCCTTGGTCCACCGCAGACGCGTCCACGGCGCCTCGGCCATCGAGCCCGACACACGGCGATGCTTGATTGGTCTAACCTCGCGCAGACAAAGATCCACCGCATGATTGCATCTAACGGGCGCAGATCTTCAACTTACGTGGCTAAACTCGACCGCCAAGTTTGATCTAACGGCTAAAGCTTACTGAGGAGTTCATCGCTTCGCGCGACGCGGCACGATCTCCACCTCCACGAGATCCGACGGCCCCGGCTTCAACACGACGATGGCGGTGCGGTGGCGCAACTTCACCGGCTTGGGGACGACGACCTCGGCGACGGCGCTCGCGATGAAACCGCAACACCTCTTCACGGATCCGACGCAGCGGCGCAAGACGGAGATCTGAATCGCCTTCAAAGCAACGAACTCGGCTTGAACGGCGCGTAAGAACACGAAACAAGCGGCGGCGCAAGCAACCAACTTCGGCGAGCTCCCAGACGCGCTCTACTACCGCTCTTGCTAAACGACCGACCAAAAGACGCGCGCATGACAGGATGAACCTCGAGGTCTACCCCGCCCTTATTTATAGCCTCGGCAAACGCGCTAGAACCGAAACCCTAGATCCTAACGGCGGCGGAAACGTGTCGGCGGCGGACTCCGAGTCCTTCGCGGAGACGACAACCACACGCCGTCCGATCTGCTACCAACGGTCAGGATCACACAGCCTCGATCTAATCTTAACCGCCCGTAGTTTCTTTCCAACGGCGATGATCAGCCCGAGTCCCGAACCGCTACGACAAGATCCCACCCACGCGATCTCGATCCAACGGTGGAGACGCCATTTTCCAAAGCAGGCCAAACGGGCCACGCTTCTTCGGGCCACCCGCGCACAGTACACGGGCCGAGCCCATTACTGTTCAAATGTTTTTCAACAGGTTTTTCCAATTAAAATAATCACCAAAATTCCTTTTATTTATTTTAGGCGATAAAATAATCAGGAAAAATCCAAGAAAAATCTCAAAAATACTTTGAGACATTCTGGACTTAAATAAAATATTTTTGGCAAAACTTTATTTTAACTTTGCATAAATTTAAATAGATTTGAATAAAAGGCAATAAACTTGATTTGAATTTAATTCCAATAAATACAGAAAAATCCAAATAAATTCCAGAAAATCACAAATGCACTTTTAAGCAATAAAAACTTAATTAAGCTGAATTTTGGGATGTTACAAACCTCCCCTCTTAACAGAATCTCGACCCGAGATTCAGGGCTAGCTAGAGAAAAGGTTCGGGAATTCTAACTTCAAATCTTCTTCTCGCTCCCAAGTGGCTTCACTTTCGGAATGATTACTCCACTGAACTCTGCAAAAGCGAATAGACTTGTTTCTGGTCTTGCGCTCCATAACATCCAAAATTCTGACTGGTTGCTCTTTATAAGTCAAATCTTCTTGCAGCTCTATTGCATCCAACGGGGTTTGCTCTGTTGGCACTCTGAGACACTTCTTAAGCTGCGACACATGGAACACATCATGCACTCCTGCCAAGGACTGAGGCAATTCCAGCTGATAAGCTACCTCTCCTCGACGGCTCAGAATCTTGAACGGACCAACATACCTTGGTGCAAGCTTCCCTGTCGGGACCCGAATTTGCAAATCCGGACCCTCTGTGTATAACGCACTAGTCCAGGATCACGCTAGTGCACACAGGCTCAACATAGATGTTATCACAGTCACACACAGCGGAAAATAGCATAAACTTCAATAATTAATGATAATCGTTGTCTTACATGAATAATGCCTCATGGGCTTAAATAAGAAACAACAAATAAGTAGCAATGAAAAATAAATAAGCGTAGTGACTTCCCGCTTACCACAGCAACCGACGAGGCTCGGACCCTAAGCATTCGTGATCCAAATAATCCTCTTCCATGAATGGCGAGATTATTCCTCTTCGAAGTTGTGTTGTTGGGGTGAGTACATAAAGCACCCAACAAGTTGTGCACAAGAATGCAAGTCTAATATTCTATATGCTTTGGCTTAATCCAAAGGAATGGCTAATATGGCTATTTTGCAAGAAAGCGAGATTTAACAAGAATACAAGAAATAGATTGAAAAGCATAAAACAATAATAAAGAATTAATAGATTCAAAGATTTATGAAGTAAACCAAGTTTCCAATCCTAAATCAATTTTCCACTTCCCATGGCACCCTGCCATCCGAACAAGTTTTTGTTTAACAAAAGTCTAACCCTTAACTGTAATTCCCGAGCTTTGCTCAATACCGTGAGCACGGCTATTCGAATAGATTGTACACTCTGCAGAGGTTATGCACTTTACCCACACGATACAACCAAACACCACCAAGGCGAGTGATCGTAACAAAGCCTTTACAATGCTACACCTAGACCCAAGATCGCCACTAAGGTTTCAACACTGAAGGGTTAAACCACCACAACACGGCCCCCTCTTGCGCCATGTGAGTTAAACCGTAACCCGGGACTCACTATTCACCACGATAGTACCGAAATCTAGGTTTCACAAATTATTCAATTAGGTTGTCCCATTCCGCATATGTGGTTGCAAGAGAGACTCGTGTCAAAGGCTTGCAAGGTTAAGTCCTTAAAGTGATTAAGGCAAGACTTCCACATACCCCGCCAACCTGGCCCACCTTGGCACACCGCCCTTGCCACTTGCCCCAATCTAAATCATTACCACCCCAGCTTGATTACCAAGCACCACATGCCATCAACATTTCAATCTAGATGTGTGACCTCCTCGCCACGACAACTTGATATCACTGTGACGACACATGACACACCAATTCATAAACATTGTTCCATATTCCATTAGTCAAAATTAAGTATCAACATTCGGACACACGTGATGACGTGGCATGGCTAAGCAATCTACGACGGTCTAACTAGTCCCATGTTGATTATTAATATTAACCAACTATAATTCCACATCCTAGGGTGAAAAATAGATCATGGCATAAAATTGACAAGGTATGATTTAATTCAAATAGGCATATTATCTAATTCCCAGATTAATTGAAATCATTTATACATATAAAATATCATGCATAAAGTTTAAGAGATAAAATAGAAATTTGGTGAAAATTAGGTGAAACATGATCAAAGCACAACTTGCCTTGGAGTAGGTGCTGGTCTTGATCTGAGTTTGGGTCTTCGAGCGACGAATCTTCCTCCGGATCACCGAAAGCGGTTCAACGTCTACGCAAACGATGCCAAAATAGCAAATAAACACCAAACCAGAGAGCAACCAAACTCCAAAAATAAAATAAAATTCACCAATAAATAGATCTTGATTTTACAAATTTTTAGAAATTTGAATCACTCAAATCCGAGTTAAAATGCAAAAGATATAGCCTTTTGAAGTTTGAATAAATACTGAAAATACAGAAAATAGGATTTCTGATTTTTCTGAATTATTTTTCTATTGGAAAAGATTTTATTGCGCAACGCTGACGTCAGCCCTGACTCGGACCAATCAGGCGTTGGCACGTCGCCTGGTCCATGGACTCGGTCCATAGAACCGCCCGTCCACCGTGGACGCGCCCACGCTGCGCCCGCGCCATGCGCCGACACGCTGGCGCAAGATCGATCGGCCGCCACGCCGCCCGTGCCGATGCTCGACACGCGGCGTGCATCCACGCGATGATCTGACGGCCACCGATCTACCCCTACGTGTCACTAACCTGACCGCTTATCTTAGATCTAACGGTCCATCTTACCGGAGAGGTTCACCGCTGATGAGGATGACGCGGCGCGATCTGAACGGTTCGGCGAAGATCCAACGGCTGCGCGAAGCTTCGAGATACGGCAGCGGGCTTGCACCGGAGGGGAGGAAGACGACCACCCGAACGGTGTTTCGACGCGATTCCGGCGAGAAGAAGGGCAGACTCGACGCGGCACGACGCGAGGAACTCGGATCTGGAACCGATTCGGCGAACGGCGGCTTGACGACGGCGGAACTCGAAGAAAACCGCAGCGGCGAAGAGCAAACTCCGGAGAGCTCCTGCGAGGCTACAACGGCGACTCAACGGCGAAGGCTAGCACTGGCGGATGCTCTCTGGGATGGCGATCCTCGGAGTGCGGTCCGCGCTTTAAATAGCCTCGGCGAACGCCCAGAAAAGGCAACCCTAATGAAGGACCATGTGGAGGTCCATCCATGTTTGTGATGAGTATTTGACTTTATTTGAGCAAGGTGTGCTCAAGTTTGAGTTTGATTTGGATTGATTTTCAAAATAAAGCAATTTGAGTTGTACCGCCGTATGGACACTAGAGTGGTGAGTTGCATGGTTTATTGCACATCTTTGTGGGCATTGCTATGTGAGGAGTTTCCTTGTCTTTGATGGTTGCGGGACGACGGTGCTAGGTCATGGTGAGGCGAAGGATGACCGGACTAGGCGAGGAGCGCGGAGGTCCAGACGGTTGGGAGATCGCGGAAGATGATCGGAGACGGAGTCCGGGCAAGTCAAGAAGACAAGGAAAGGAGATGATGCTAGCTAGATGCCGCGTGGATCAATGAGGACCGTCGGATTGAGGTCTAGTTGATAGGTTAGCGGGTCTAGGTAGTATGCTTTGAAAACTGCAAGAAAACCCGTATGTGTGTGGGTTTTGGGTTAGCCCTTGCATGGCTGTGTGTGTGGGTTAATCCTAGCCCTTAGATGAGTGCTCTAGGGTTGAGGGACTCATCCAAGGGTGGTAGGTGGCCCAAGAGTAGTATAAATAGGGTGGAGGGTAGCCTCCTTCCTTGAAGGTGTTGAGGTTTTGATGCTCATTTGAGCTTTGCCCACATGAATGTGAGGCTTTGTAACCTCCCTTCCAGAAATGAAAGTTTTATTCATCCACCTCTGAATTTATTTTATGATTTACATTATGTCTTTACTTTACATAATTTAAATTCAGCATTTACTTTCCGCAATTACATTCCGCAATTTACTTTCAAGTAATTTGGATTTGCCTCCCCTCCTTCTAAATGCTGCTGTTCTTGGATGTTTTGAGTGTGTTCATATGGTTTTACATCTCTTTTGCACTCTTGGATTGAGTAGAGAACATCTTTTCTTTCAAGTTCCAACTTTGTTCTGAACTTGTTCTTCGCGCAGCAGTCAGTGTTTGATTTTTGTAAAAATATAGAAAAATCCTTTTTGAGTGATTCTTGTTGGAGGAGATGCGGGACTCTGATATCCGCTTGCATAAAAATTTTGGAGTTCACTTGTTCTACCGTTTGGGCGCCATGAGGTGAAAACCGAGCCCCAAACGTTCTGCTCGAAGTTCTTGACCAGACTGTGTTCTTCGATTTTTCGTGTTTTTTCTGTAAGGCTTTTTGAGGAGAAATTTGGTGGAGTTCTTCAAGACTCTGATGCTCACAGGGAGACAAAGTCTCAAAATTTTGTGAGCTACATAAACCCACCAACCTCCTGTGCAAATTGAGGACAAGTTTTGGGAATTCTGCTTTTGCTTTTCTGAAAGTGACTTTTGTGATTTGAATTGATGTCCTTTCTAAAAGCAAGAGTTTGAATTGATTCCTCTTTATCTTGGACACTAGACAACCAGGATTGTGACTCAAAATCCCCACATATTTTATGGTATTTATCCATGCAAGCTTGGGGTACACATAGTTGTCTAGTTTTTCGGTTTTTCACAATTCCTTTTGAGCGATCTTGTCGAGGTTTTTGTTGGAGTATTTTGGGAATTTTTATTTGCGACCATTCACCCCCTCTGCTCGCCATTTTGGTCCTTCAATTGGTATCGAGCCGGTTCTCGCTCTTTCTAGATCTTGACCGGTCTCAAGAGCCATGGCGACGGACAAATATTCCACCAAGCCTCCCATCTTTAATGGAGTTGATTTTCCTTTTGAAATCCGGATGGAGTCATACATCATCGCCTGTGGCTACGATATGGCGAGAAGGTGAAACTCCGTATGAGGTTCCTCGCGATGAAAATGTCACGCCATCAATATGGTTGACGTTGAGGCGAATGCTAAGGCAAGGAACATTCTCATACGTGGTCTTAGCCATGTGAGTATGATAGATTTTCACCTTCGCTCCGCCACGAGATTTGGGTAACCTCGATGCTTACCATGAGGGCTCTACTCAAATCAAGGCGTGAGGCAGATTCAGTTCAAGCGCGAGTACAACAAGTTTGATCAACGCTACCGGTGAGAGTCTCGACGAGTGTTTTGGTCGGTTTACAAAGATTTTGAGCGACCTCCGAGCAGTTGGTTGCATATACCCCGACTCGGACAATGCTCGCATTTCTTGACCGCACTCGACCTTCGGGTTTGGGAGATGAAGGTGACCACCATCAAGGACACCACCGACTTATCGACTCGACTCTTGACGGGCTTTATTCCGCCTCAAGACTCATGAGATCGATGTCGTCTCTCGGAAGACGAAATCTCATCGATGGCTTTGGTCACCGATCCCATTGGATCTTCTTCTTCCGATCCTTCTATTGGTTTCTCTCTTCCGCCTTTGCGAGCTAAGCGATGACCAAGCTCGAAAAATTTCCGAAAATGAGCTTGCTCTTCTCGCCGCAAGTTTTCTCATGCATACAAGAGGGTGAGAGAGAGGAAGAGAGGTGGCATGATCACCGCTTGAGTGTGGTGGCCCCAACCACATTCGGGCGAACTGTCCCAAGCTGGAGAAGGGCAAGAACGACGTTGGCGGTTCGGGCAAGAACGACTACACCGACAAGAACCGCAACAAGAAGCCTCCAGTTCGTGAATCGGTGCACGAGAAGAAGTACCGCAACTTCTCCAAGAACAAGAAGCTTTTCCACCGCGCCCTCGCCGCGCTTGACGACATCAACCTCTCCGACACGGAGACATGGAGCGACGAGGGCGAGGATGATCCGCAAGAGAAGAAAGGCGGCGACGACTTCTCGGCATGTGCTTCATGGCCGACACCAACGACATCAGCGACTCCGAGCTCTACAAATGACTCGGACGAGGTACCCTCCTATGACCACTCAACGAAGCTTTTCGCAAATTAGGAAAATTTCATGCTAGAGCTAGAGCTAGGTGTACTGAGCTTGAGAAGGAAGTAGGTACCTTGACTCGGGAGTTAGCTTCACTTAGATCTTCTCCTCCCGAGTCACCGATGATTGCTCTTTGTGTGATGCTATTCTTGTGGAGTTGGAGAACCTAAGGACCATACATGATAGTGTGCTTGTTGAACTTGATGGTCTTAGGTTGAAGAATGCTAGCACTAGTTCTGTTGATGCTATTCTGTTGAGGCTAGTTTTCTTCATGCTCACTCCACTCCATCATGCTCTAATTGCCCTAAATTGCTTGCCAAATTGATGCCATGAGCGAACACCTTAGGAAGCTTTCGCTAGAAACAATGAACTTGAATCACATGCTTCTAAGGACCCAAATACCATGTGAGGGTCAGAAGCAATTAAAACTTGACAATGAAACCTGAATGTCAAGTGTGCTAAACTTGCTAAGGACTTACTAGATAAGTCACAAAAATATTGCTTATGATGTATCGAGATTGTGGGGACTTGGATAAAATCCATGTCGAGCTTAGGAAGAAATTAGAAGACCAAGCCCATAGAATTAGAGATGCTCCTATGCGTTTCTTGTGAGGCCCTCAAGATTGAGGCACTGCGTTTGAGGGAGAAAATGCACGCCGAGAGAGCTCATCTTTCCGGTTCTTCTTCCTCTCCTTCCCCTGTTCTTCTTGTGCTTCTTTCTTCCGAGATTGCCAAGATCTTATGAGCACTCTCGAGAAGTTTGTTGGAGGCAAGAAGAAGCTCAATCTTATTCTAGACCAATCCAAGATTAGTAGATTCAATCAAGGTCTAGGATTTGATCCCTTGAGCACGCCGGCGCATCCTCCCACCATAGTGCGCGGCTCCAAGAGTGGTGAGATTGTGGTAGCTCCCAGAGTGAGTACCACCGTGTTTAGGTCTCACTGGGGTTGTCCATAGGACTTGACCGTAAGGGTGTTACTCCTATTGCTTCGCCTCTAGCAAGGAAGTACACATGCACCTTCCGTAAGAAGGATGGTCACCTAGTAGATTTGCTCAGCGCGCCAAGATCACTCGGCATGAGCGTGTTGTTGCTCTTAGGGGTATTGTGGTCATCCCTGCACTTTGAGTGCTCCTAAGACACACACCGCTACTAGACAAGTTAGAGAGTCGCTGTTTTTGGGCGGCGCCCGTGACTTGGTTTTCATGCTAGTTCTTCGAGTTTTAGTCCGGAGCTGTTCAGAGTCGATCTTTCTGCCGTCCTCTTGATATTCCTCGTTTTTCCCATCGAGGTAGATATCGGTGGCGTGAGGTGTTTTCGGTAGGAGATCCAGCACCTTATCGGGATGGTCCGGCTTTTGCACCACGGCGTGCCAACCCGCTTTGACTCCTAGATTATCTACCGAGTTGCTCCCGATCGTGTGAGAGTTGAGCGTCAGAGAGACACTCGAGTCCGATCTTCTTTCGTGGTCGGTACTGAGGTGTCGATGGTTCAAGATTGGGTTCCTAAGTCTTCACTCTATCCCAAGATCGAGTCATCTTTTCTCTTGTGTCTTGATCAGTTAAATCCGGATGGGGAAGGGCGATGTTTGGATTGTTGACTCGGTTGTTCTCGCCATATGACCGAGATTCTCGTTGGTTCTCTTCCTAGTCCGAGCCCCGGTGATGAGTTAATCACTTTGGGGATGCATCTTCGTAGAGTCATTGCTAAAGGTACCATCTGCATTAACCAAAATTTCATTCTTAAAGATGTTGCCTTAGTAAGTAAGTCGCAATACAATCTGCTCTCTGCTTCTCGACTTATCGATGACTCTTTCGAGGTAAACTTCAAGAGTAATGCCTGTAGAATCCTTGATTCATCGGAGGGTTAGTTTATGGATTTCTAGATTTGGGAGAGTCTTTCGTGCTGATTTTTCCGCTTCTTCCGAGACTCTCTTCGATGTTTGATTGCTTCGAGTCCCGTGATCTCTCCTTCTCGCATAGGAGACTTGGTCACATTGGTTTTGATCATTTGACCCGAGTTAGCGCCACGATCTCATTCGGGTTTGCCCAAACTCAAGATGGTCAAAGACTTAGTTTGCTCTCCTTGCCGACATGGCAAGATGGTTATCGCTTCTCATCCTCCGACCACCGTAGTGATGGTGATGCACCAGACAGCTTTTACATATGGACACCGTTGGTCCGGCTAGAGTGCAATCAAGCAGGAGGGAAGTGGTATGTTCTTGTCATCGTTGATGATTTTTCTAGATTCTCTTGGGTATTCTTCATGGCCTCAAGGATGAGACTTTTCTCACTTCGTGGGTTTGATCAAGAGGTTGTCTATTGAGCTCCCCTGTGCATTACGAGCTATCTGCAGTGATAATGGCACGGAGTTCAAGAATTCCTACTTTGAGAGTTTTTGTGTGGAGTCCGGTTTAGAGCATCAGTTCTCTTCTCCCTACGCCCTCAGCAGAATGGCGAGTTGAAAGGAAGAACAGGACTCGTTGAGATGGCCAGACGATGCTAGACGAGTACAAGACTCTAGGAAGTTTTGGGTGAGGCTATAGCTACCGCTTGCCATGTTTCTAATCGCGTGTTTTTGAGAGCACATTTGCATCGCACTTCTTATGAGTTGAGGTATGGGCGAAAGCCCATTGTGTCTCATTTTCGTTTTGGTTGCAAGTGTTTTATCTTAAAGTCCGTAACCTAGATAAGTTTGAGTCTCGCTCTTCCGATGGTATCTTTCTAGGTTACTCGACTTCTTCTCGTAGCTATAGGGTCCGGAGTGTTGATGCGCATAGGATCATAGAGACCGTGATGTGACCTTTGATGAGGCTAGCCCAGAGCTAGACACGATATTTGAGCTCTTCTTATCCCTCCGAGACCATCTTTGTAGAAGATGAGGATGATGGAGATGATGGTGTTCCACCGATCCAGTTCCCTCTATACCCGAGGTGCCTCCTGCTTCCATTTCTCGCACCTCGGGAGACCACCCTTGCCTTCCGACTCTCCTTCAATGAGTGGCTCTGCTCCTACCTCTTCGTGCATGAGGTAGAGGCCACTCGCTTCTGGTCCTCCCGTCATATCCAAAGCTCATCCACCGATCGATCATTGGTGATCTGCTTGAGCGCCACTCGCTCAAAATCAGGTTTGTCCAGTTCGCCTCCACTCGCCTTTGTTGCCTCCTTTGAGCCGAAGATGTTTCTCATGCATTATCCGATGAATCGTGGATTAATGCTATGCATGAGGAACTTGAGAACTTTGAGAGGAACAAGGTATGGCAGCTTGTCGAGCCCCATCTGGTCATAATGTCATTGGGACCAAGTGGGTGTTCAAAACAAGCAGAGTGAGGATGGGGTTGTCATTCGCAACAAGGCTAGGCTAGTTGCAGGGTTTTTCTCGGGTTGAGGGTCTTGACTTTGAGGAGACCTTTGCCCCGTAGCTAGACTAGAGGCTATTAGGATCCCGCTTGCATTCTCTGCATCCCGTGGCTTCAAGCTCTATCAAATGGATGTCAAGAGTGCATTCCTCAATGGCTATATTGAGGAAGAGGTTTATGTCAAACAACCTCCAGGATTCGAGAACCCCAAGTTTCCAAGTCATGTATACAAGCTCTCCAAAGCTTTGTATGGACTCAAGCAGGCCCCCAGAGCATGGTATGAGAGGCTCAAGTCTTATCTTCTCAGCCATGACTTCAAAATGGGCATAGTAGACAAAACTCTGTTCATTAGACACCATGAGTCTCATTTTCTTCTTGTCCAGATTTATGTGGACGATATCATTTTTGGTGGCTCATCTCATTCGCTTGTGTCTCAGTTTTCTGAGGTGATGAGCACAGAGTTTGAGATGAGTATGATGGGCGAGTTGAGCTACTTTCTTGGCTTCCAAATCAAGCAGACTCGGGAGGGTACTTTCTTGCATCAAGGCAAATATACCCGTGACCTCCCGAGGCGCTTCGACATGTCCGATGGGAAGCCGGTGATGACTCCTATGGCCACCACCGCTGTCCTCGAGCCCGATGAGGATGGTGAGCCTCGCTGATCAAAAGGAGTTTGAGCATGATCGGCTCCTCTTGTATCTCACCGCTTCGAGGCCGACATACATTTCTTTGTGTGTCCATGCGCCGATTTCAAGCTTCTCCTCACACCTCTCACCGCCAGCGGTCAAGCGCATCTTCGTGTACCTTCGTGCTACCACCGATTATGGTATTTGGTACTCTTCGCCTTCTTGTCTATCTCTTAGAGCCTTTTCGATGCCGACTTTGTTTGGTCAGAGGATAGATAGGAAGAGCACTTCCGCACTTGCCAATTCATTGGCACTTCTCTTGTTTCTTGGTCATCTAGGAAGCGATCCGAGTTGCTGATCCACCACCGAGGCCGAGTATGTTGTTGCAGCCGATTCTGTCAGAGCAGTGCTCTGGATGAGATCGACCTTACGGGACTATGGGTTAGAGATAGAGAGTGTGCCACTTTTCTGGTGACAACACTTCAGCTATTTGCATTGCTAAAAACCCAGTCAACATTTCCGGACCAAGCACATTGATATTAGATATCACTTCCTTAGAGACCATGTGGAGAAGGGAGATATCGCGCTCGATTCAGAGAGAGTGACCTTGATTAGCCGATATTTTCACCAAGCCTTTGGATAGCTCCAGATTTGTTGCCTTGAGGAGTGAGCCCTTACGGCCTTTCGTGAGGGGGAGCTGGTTTGTATATTATGTATTATATGTTTTCTTCCAGCTTTTCTTTTCTTTGTGTTTCTTCTGGGTGACTTTGGGCTTGTTTTCTTGAGTTGAGTTCACTCACTTAGACTTCGGCATGCCTTGCATTGACCTCTTATCTTGTGCTTTAGGTTGCTATCATGCGTGATTAGTCGTTCTCTCTTCTCTCTAGGTTGAGTTCCCTCACGCCTTATAAGTCTAGCGGTATTGGGCCTCCTGGTAGACAGGTCTGTGTGCACTCCTTAGTTGGGATCTAGAGTCGCCTTCCTATGTCACCACTGGGAAGATAAGAGCGAGTCCGAGCCGTAGTGAGTCTCTTCTATCTTTTCTATGCTCTATAGCCATCCAGTTTTGCGGTTTCTCGACTTCTTCTCCTCATTCTGCTTTTCTGGTTATTATTGAGTTCATTCGGTTTTCTTTATGCCTAATCTTGATAATAACTCAACTTTAACCAGATTTGAGCTTAAAATTGATTCATTTGTTGAGGGGAGTTTGGGAATCTGTTCATGCATTGCATTTAGACTGCATTTTCTGCTTTATGAGCTTTGTCTATTATGCAATTGATTTCTTCTTCATGCTATACACCATGCTACATCATTTGAAGAAAATCACTAGCTTAGGTATGTCCAAGTTCATTTAACTTGCTAAGCTTAAAAATGAAATAAGCCTTAAATGAAAAACTTGATGAAACTTGTTGCTTTTACTTGCTAGGTTTCTTCTCTAGAGGTTTGTGCCATAATTTGAGAAATTTAGGAGTTCTCTAGAGTCCCTATAGCAACTTGGGTGAAACTAGTTTGATCCATGCTAGAGTCCTTCAATTGCTCATGAATCGTTGTGCTAAAAATGAAAATTAAACAAAATTGACTCTTCTTGTGCACATTCGACTCAACACCTTGTATTCACAAGACCGCTTCCCATTGCACTTGGGATGAACTTGGAATACATCGTGTTTGACCTAGACCATCCTCTTAAGAGTTCATCTTGAGATGGTCGATACGGCTTGAGTCAATTGGTTGTCAAAAGAAAATGCAAATAAATTAAAAACAAAGACATATGTGGGTAAAGAATGCAAATAATGTCAAACATTTGCACCCGCTATGTCTTGTATGATGATAAATCAAAATTTGCATTAAGTGATAAATGAGCCCAAGGACCTTGTATGCTCTTCTAGATTCCCCAACGTGTTGAGTAGGTTGAACTCTAGGTTTTCCTTTTGATCCTTAGAGTGGCTATTCTTCTATTTTTGAAACTAAAGCTAAGTGTTGCACTTGTCAAATCTTGCTAAAATGAAATATTCAAAACTAAGCTTGTATTTGCACTTGGACATGTCTTAGTTTAGTCTAATCTAAAAATTGACTAGCTTGGTGTAATATCTTGTCATTTTGATCAATTGGATAATCTTCAAAGCTCTTTCGATTGCATTTCATGCATACATAAAAAAATTGATGCCTATATTGCCAAAAGGGGAGAAAACGTAGAAAAGGCATCACTAAAAAGATAAAAATGTGAATGCTTATTTGGTTATTATGATCTTTGTAAAACTATGCTACTACTTGTTGGATCATAATCTCATAATCACATTTGACATGTTTAGTTGGATTTTAGAGTTTTGTTGAAAACTTGCTCTTTCTTAAATTTAACTCTAAAATCTAAATTCCTCTTTGTCAAATTGGTCATGGTTCTAATTTCTATCTTTGGACCAAGTTTGACTTTGCAACTAAAATTGCTTTCTTCTTCATTTTCTTCAAACTCAAATTTATGCCTTTTGTATGGTTTGTCAATATACTCATCAAGGGGAGATTGAAGGACCATGTGGAGGTCCATCCATGTTTGTGATGAGTATTTGACTTTATTTGAGCAAGGTGTGCTCAAGTTTGAGTTTGATTTGGATTGATTTTCAAAATGAAGCAATTTGAGTTGTACCGCCGTATGGACACTAGTGAGTGGTGAGTTGCATGGTTTATTGCACATCTTTGTGGGCATTGCTATGTGAGGAGTTTCCTTGTCTTTGATGGTTGCAGGACGCGGTGCTAGGTCATGGTGAGGCGAAGGATGACCGGGACTAGGCGAGGAGCGTCGGAGGTCCAGACGGTTGGGAGATCGCGGAAGATGATCGGAGACGGAGTCGGGCAAGTCAAGAAGACAAGGAAAGGAGATGATGCTAGCTAGATGCGCGTGGATCAATGAGGACCGTCGGATTGAGGTCTAGTTGATAGGTTAGCGGGTCTAGGTAGTATGCTTTGAAAACTGCAAGAAAACCCGGTATGTGTGTGGGTTTTGGGTTAGCCCTTGCATGGCTGTGTGTGTGGGTTAATCCTAGCCCTTAGATGAGTGCTCTAGGGTTGAGGGACTCATCCAAGGGTGGTAGGTGGCCCAAGAGTAGTATAAATAGGGGTGGAGGGTAGCCTCCTTCCCTTGAAGGTGTTGAGGTTTTGATGCTCATTTGAGTTTTGCCCACATGAATGTGAGGCTTTGTAACCTCCCTTCCAGAAATGAAAGTTTTATTCATCCACCTCTGAATTTATTTTGTGCATTTACATTATGTCTTTACTTTACGCAATTTAAATTCAGCATTTACTTTCCGCAATTACATTCCCGCAATTTACTTTCAAGTAATTTGGATTTGCCTCCTCCTTCTAAATGCTGCTGTTCTTGGATGTTTTGAGTGTGTTCATATGGTTTTACATCTCTTTGCACTCTTGGATTGAGTAGAGAACATCTTTTCTTTCAAGTTCCAACTTTGTTCTGAACTTGTTCTTCGCGCAGCAGTCAGTGTTTGATTTTTGTAAAAATATAGAAAATCCTTTTGAGTGATTCTTGTTGGAGGAGGTGCGGGACTCTGATATCCGCTTGCAGAAAAATTTTGAGTTCACTTGTTGTACCGTTTGGGCGCCATGAGGTGAAAACTGAGCCCCAAACGTTCTGCTCGAAGTTCTTGACCAGACTGTGTTCTTCGATTTTTCGTGTTTTTTCTGTAAGGCTTTTTGAGGAGAAATTTGGTGGAGTTCTTCAAGACTCTGATGCTCACAGGGAGACAAAGTCTCAAAATTTTGTGAGCTACATAAACCCACCAACCTCCTGTGCAAATTGAGGACAAGTTTTGGGAATTCTGCTTTTGCTTTTCTGAAAGTGACTTTTGTGATTTGAATTGATGTCCTTTCTAAAAGCAAGAGTTTGAATTGATTCCTCTTTATCTTGGACACTAGACAACCAGGATTGTGACTCAAAAATCCCCACATATTTTATGGTATTTATCCATGCAAGCTTGGGGTACACATAGTTGTCTAGTTTTTCGGGTTTTTCACAATTCCTTTTGAGCGATCTTGTCGAGGTTTTTGTTGGAGTATTTTGGGGGAATTTTTATTTGCGACCATTCACCCCCCCTCTGTTCGCCATTTCGGTCCTTCACCTAAAATCACGCGGCGGCGACGGCAAGCGGCGGCGGATTCGGAAATCGAATCGGAGACGATGACTGCGGTCCGTCCGATCTGCGATGAACGGCTACGATTCCCCCAAACGCGATACGATCCGATCCGCTCTTTCCAAAATCAACGGATGCGATCAGATCTTTCCAAAACGACGCAAGGAATCCTCACCGCGCGATCTTGATCCAACGGCCAAGTCGCTAGGGTTTCGCGAAAGGAGACAAACGGTCTCGATCCGATCCAATGGTCCATACGCGAGGGGCGGGGAACGGGCTAACGGGCCGCACCGCGATGGGTCGCAAGATGCACAAGATCTTGGGCTTGGCCCAAGATCTTATTCACTCGATTTCCAACGCTGATTTAAAATAATTCCCGAAATTAGATTAATTCATTTAAGGCAATTAAAATATCGGGAAAATCCAAGAAAATTCTCATAAATACTTTGAAACATTCGGACTCAAATAAAATATTTTTGACAAAACTTCATATTATTCTTATCTATATATAATTAGTTTTCACCAAAGGTTCAATATACTTAATTAAAATAAATTCAAATAATTTCTGGAAAAATCCAATAATTTCAGAAAATCACAAAAATGCACGTGAGCGAAATTATAAGTCAAA
Organism: Otatea glauca; assembly: GCA_036346275.1. NCBI lineage: Eukaryota > Viridiplantae > Streptophyta > Magnoliopsida > Poales > Poaceae > Otatea > Otatea glauca. Next base: position 20,495,224 of record CM070727.1, on the reverse strand, counting down.
TTTTTGGGATGTTACAAACCTCCCCCCCTTAACAGAATCTCGACCCTGAGATTCAAGGCTGACTAGGGAATAGGTTTGGAAATTCTGACTTCAGATCCTCTTCACGCCCCAAAGTTGCCTCATTCTCGAATGGTTGCTCCACTGAACTCTGCAAAAACGAACTGACTTGTTCCTGGTTCTACGGTCCATGACATCCAAAATTTTCATTGGATGTTCTTTGTAGGTCAAATCCTTCTGCAACTCAATCTCTTCCATAGGCGTCTACTCTGCTGGCACCCGAAGACACTTCTTGAGTTGTGACACATGGAACACATCATGCACGCCTGCCAGCAACTGCGGCAATTCCAACTGATAAGCAACCTCCCCTCGACGGTTCAAAATTTTGAACGGTCCAACATATCTTGGGCAAGCTTTCCTTTAGCGTGGAACCTTTTAACTCCTTTTAGAGGGGTAACCCTAAGATACACGAAATCTTCGGGTTCGAAACTCAAATCACGGCGTCGATTATCTGCATAACTTTTTTGTCTTGACTGCGCGATTTTCAACCTGTCTCTTATCATGGCAACTTGCTCTTCAGCTTCCTTAAGAATATTAGGGCCAAATATCATACGCTCCTCGCCTCATTCCAATTTCAAGGTACGACAGCACGACCATATAAAGCCTCAAATGGCGACATCCGCAAACTAGCTCTGTAATCGTTGTTATAGCTGAACTCTGCATATGGTAAGCATTTGTCCCATGAAGTGGTGTAGGCTAAAGCGCAAGCTCTTAACATATCTTCTAAAATCTGATTTACTCTTTCTGTCTGACCATCGGTCTGCGGATGGTATGCTGTGCTAAAGTTCAAACGCGTTCCCATGGCTTCATGCAATTTGTCCCAAAATCTCGAGGTGAACTGAGTACCTCTGTCTGACACTATTTTCTTAGGCACACCATGCAAACACACGATTCGGGCTATGTATAATTCTGCTAACCGGTCTCCTGAGTAAGTTGTCTTAACCGGGATGAAGTGAGCAACTTTGGTCAATCGATCCACAATGACCCATATAGAATCATACCCATTTTGAGTTCTTGGTAATCCGTGATGAAATCCATACCGATTTCTTCCCACTTCCATTTCGGGATTTTTAGCGGTTGTAGCAAACCTGCTGGTCTCTGATGTATTGCCTTAACTCTCTGGCATACATCGCACAAGGCAACGTGCTCGGCGACTTCACGCTTCATATTCGGCCACCAAAACCTCTCCTTTAAGTCCTGGTACATCTTAGCGCTTCCTGGATGAATTGAATACTTGGAATCATGAGCCTCTTCCAAAATCAATCGCTTAAGTTCTCGTCTGCATTTGGCACACAAATGCGACCACTCGAACCACATGGTACCTTGGTCATCCACGGTAAAGTCCTTTGCTAATCCTTCATCCTTTTTAGCCTTGATCCGGTTGACTTTCTCATCATCTTTTTGTCCTTCCCGAATTTGATCTTCGAGCATTGGCTTCACCTTCCAAAGCAGCTAGGAATCCTTCCAAACTACTTCAGTTTCAAATTTTGCAATTCTTCGCATGCTCGATCGTCCTTCCCGCACCATCATATTCGCCACGTAGCTTTTGCGACTTAAGGCATCGCCTACCACATTTGCTTTTCCCGGATGGTAATGAATTCCCATGTTATAATCCTTGATTAATTCCAACGATCTCCTTTGCCTCATATTGAGATCTGATTGAGTGAAAATATATTTCAAACTCTTATGGTCCGTATATATCTCACATCTATTTCCAATGAGATAATGACGCCACGATTTCAAGGCATGCACCACGGCAGCCAATTCCAAGTCATGCGTAGGATAATTTCCTTCATGTGGTCTTAACTGCCTTGACGCATATGCGACCACTTTACCCTCTTGCATCAATACGCATCCAAGACCCTGTCTTGACGCATCATAGTATATATCAAAGCTGTTCTGAACATTAGGCAAAACCAACACGGGGGCTGTTGTCAAACGCTTCTTTAATTCCTCAAAACTCTTATCACAACCTGGTGTCCATGAAAATTTCTTTTCCTTTTTCAACAACTGAGTAAGAGGTCTCGCAATCGTCGAAAATCCTTCTATGAACCGCGATAATATCCTCGCCATTCCCGTAAAACTACGGACTGAGTGATGACTTTGGTTGCTCCTAATGCAACATCGCCTCCACTTTGCTTGGGTCGACAAGAACTCCTTCGCAATCATGACATGACCGAGAAATTCCACCTTTTCCTTCCAAAAGTCGCATTTACTGAATTTAGCATACAGCTGTTGCTCACGCAGCTTTTCCAACACTAGCCTCAGATGATTTGCGTGCTCTGCTTCGGTCTTTGAATATACCAAAATATCATCTATGAACACAACAACAAACTTGTCCAAGTATTCCATGAAAATCTTATTCATCAAGTTCATGAAATATGCTGGCGCATTGGTCAATCCAAAAGACATGACCGTGAACTCATAATGTCCGTATCTTGAAGAGAATGCGGTCTTTGGAACATCTCCGCCCAATCTTTAGTTGATGATATCCGAACGAAGGTCTATCTTGGAGAAAACTCCGGCTCCTCTCAACCGGTCGAATGATCATCAATCCTTGGCAACGGATACTTATTCTTAATTGTCACTTCATTAAGTGCACGGTAATCAATACACATTCTAAGGCTTCCATCCTTTTCCCGACAAACAAAGCGGCGCTCCCCATAGCGATTTAACTTGGTCTTATAAAACCTTTTCTAATAACTCGTCGATCTGCTTTCTTCATCTCCACCAACTCATCGGTAGGCATCCGATAAGGTCTTTTGCTATTGGTGCGGTTCCGGTGCTAACTCAATGACGAACTCGATGTCACGGCTGGCGGCATTCCCGGTAGATCTTCCGAAATACGTCCGATATTCCTCGACCATCGCACGCCCTCTATGACGACGGTTCTCATGCTATTAACCATTAATTGACCACCACGAATCGCTGTTGCTTGAAATTTCACTTTTCTCCTCTAGGGCTCTCAATGGATACAACCCTTCACCACAATCCAAAACTGTCTTATGCTTGGTTAACGGTCCATTCCCAAAATGACATCTAAAGCTTGGGCATCTAGAATAATCAAGTTCGCTAGGAACTCTATCCCATTAATTATTAGCTTCACCCCAAACACCCAAGGTTAGATCTTAACTCGGATCCCGGGCTTGACTAGCATCACACACTTAAGATTTTTCATGCTCAAACCATTTTCGATGCAAAAGCTCGAGAGACAAAGGAATGCGAAGCTCTGAATCAAATAATCTTCATTGCAGTGTAATCGAGTTTACTAAAACTTACCCAAAGACGACGCCCGATGCTTCCGGACTCCATTGGCGGTGATGTGGTTGACTCGCCTCGAATAGTAGCTTGAGGCATCGCTCCCGCTGTCCGGCTCCTCGATTCGCTCCGTCATCGGTGCCTTAGCAGGTGTCGTTCCTAGGTTGAAACGCACCGGCGTGATACCTCCTTCTCGGGACATCTATTAGCATAATGCCCCACCATTGCAATCGTAGCACCTTCCGCGGCCGATCACGCATTCCTCCTTGAGCATTGTTACCTTGGGCCGGTGTTTGATAACTCGTCCCGTGGTCGCGTGCAGTGTTGTTGGTTTGTTAACGACTTGCGGTTGGAACTTAGCAAACCGCTATGGGTCATCCTCATTCGCAGTGGTTAGGGCGCCCACTGGTTAGTCATCAAGCGCTTGCGATTTTCCCCAAGCTCCTTGCGCTTATCCTCCGTAATCAAAGCCTTGTTTACCAATTCTTGAAAATCGGAAAAGTGTGGGTAATCACCCACTTGCGTCCCGAGTTTAATCCCTTAATGAATCGGATCGCTTAGCCTTGTCCGTCGCTACATCTTCGTGGAGCATAGCGAGCTAATCGCGTGAATTTGTTCAAGTAATCACCACCGTTGGCCTCCTTGCTTAAGCGCCTGAATTCTTCCTTTTTCAGTCCATCATTCCTTCCGCACGTGGTATCTGGCGGAAGGCCGTTGCGTAATTCTTCCCACGTGATTTCCATGGGTGCCTCATGAGTAGCACAAGAGTTCTCCCACCATTCTCGCATTGTTCCTCAAGTCGATGGGATGCATAAAGAACCTTCTCATGCCCTTCACATTGCGTGATGTACAACTTCCTCTCAATGGTTCTCACCAATCATCCGCTTCCAAGGGGTTGACGTGTTCGAGAATGTTGGCGGTCGGGTCCTCATAAAGTCCGACAATTTGGAATAAGGACGAGGTCCGCCGTTATTAACTGAGCAATGGGTTGTTGATCGCAGCCATATTGGTCATCTCACGCATCATTATCGCATCAACCGAGTCTGCGCAATGAGAAAAGCTCCCAAGTTTCGCATATCCTTTGGCGGTGCTTGATGCGGTGGTGCTCCTTCGTTGGGATTGTTGCCTGGGCGCAGACCACTTCCTGAAGCTCCGTTGTTGCTGCGGGTGTTCACCATCTGCTTGATTGCTTCTTGGGTTAGGAAAGATAGATGTAGCATAGATAAGATGCAAGAATTTCTAAGGCAGGGGAAACAGGTTAAACCCAACTTAAATAATCTTTATTGATACTTGGTATGGTTGCTTACAATGCCTAAGGGCTTTGCAACACATACTGCACACTCAGCAAACAATTAAGAACCAAACTAAACATGCAACCTGCAACCTTAACGTCTACTAAAAGGTAAAGGCTAACTTAAAGACGCGACTCAACACTCGAGTCTCAACACAACTCTAAGATCGACTTCACTCATCCACCACCCTGGTGAGATCGATCCGTGCATACACCGGTGGGTGGGTGGCATGGGTGCGAACCTATCCCGTGACCCTCTGCTGGCTCCTCAGGCTCCCACTCACGCTCTTCCGGTCTTCTTCTTCCTCTTCTTCTTCTTGGCGACCTCATCCGCCCCGGACGACCTGGTCCGCTATCTCTCGCCACCGCAAGGCCTCCTCCAACTCATCGATGACTCTGGCCGCGGCTTCACGGGTCTTTGAAGCTCTCGCCCGCCACTCTCGGCGCCACACGCTGTCCCCAGCTCCGCGCAGTGTCCTCGGTGATCCTCCGGGCGGTGACAAACTCAAGAAGGTGTATCTGCAAGAACACACTCCCCTCCACGATCCGCCGACGCCGCACGCCTGCATCTTGTTGGGTGAAGTCGAACACGGTGTCGCTAAGCTCGTAAGCGTAGTCGTGGCGATTCGTCAGAGCAAGTCCGCAGCCTCCCGAACTCCCGCCTCGTAAGTGAACCTCCGGCGGTGATGTGGATCGGTTCGTGGTCTCGCCGCACTCTCGAGCGAAGATGATCGGCTTGCGTAAGAACCCCGATGCACACCGCTGACGCCCAGCTTGCTTCCTCTAAAGCGGACGATCAAAGCCTCCAATCACTTGAAGAACTCTCCACGACTCCATGGCGTAGCCACCGCCTTGACTCGAAGATCGAAGATCGGCATCTATTCAAAACAAAATTTTGAATAAGATCTCCACCCAAAACGGCAACGAAAAAGAAGGTAATTTAGCAAGGATGAGAGTAGAGGGATGAGATAAGCCAAGAGTTTCTTATTAGTAAATTTTACCTTTTTCTTTAGAAAATAATTTTGACACTCCTAAGAGATACCAACTACCTAGGCAAAGACCTATAGTCAAGATGGCTCGATACCACCTCTGTCGGGACCCGAATTTGCAAATCCGACCTGTGTATAACGCGACTAGTTCAGATCACGCTAGTGCACACAAGCTCAACATAGATGTTATCACACACACACAATGAAAATAGCATAAACTTCAATAATTAATGATAACTGTTGTCTTACATGAATAATGCCTCACATGGCTTAAATAAGAAACAAACAAATAAGTAGCAATGAAAAATAAATAAGCGTAGTAGCCTTCCCGATTTACTACAGCAACCGACGAGGCTCGGACCCTAAGCATTCGTGATCCAAATAATCCTCTTCCATGAATGGCGAGATTCTTCCTCTTCTCAAGTTGTGTTGTTGGGGTGAGTACATAAAGCACCCAACAAGTTGTGCACAAGAATGCAAGTCTAATATTCTATATGCTTTGGCTTAATCCAAAGGAATGGCTAATATGGCTATTTTGCAAGAAAGCAAAGATTTAACAAGAATACAAGAAATAGATTGAAAAGATAGAAACAATAACAAAGAATTAATAGATTCAGATTTATGAAGTAAACCAAGTTTCCAATCCTAAATCAATTTTCCACTTCCCATGGCACCGCCATCCCAACAAATTTTTGTTTAACAAAAGTCTAACCCTTAATCAGTAATTCCGAGCTTTGCTCAATACCGTGAGCACGGCTATTCAATAGATTGTACACTCTGCAGAGGTTATGCACTTTACCCACACGATACAACCAAACACCACCAAGGCGAGTGATCGTAATAAAGCCTTTACAATGCTACACCTAGACCCAAGATCGCTCGCTAAGGTTTCAACATCAAGGGTTAAACCACCACAACAGGCCCCCTCTTGCGCCATGTGAGTTAAACCGTAACCGGGACTCACTATTCACCACGACAAGATCAAATCTAGGTTTCACAAATTATTCACTAGGCTGTCCCATTCCGCATGTGGTTGCAAGAGAGACTCAGTCAAAGGCTTGCAAGGTTAAGTCCTTAAAGTGATTAAGGCAAGACTTCCACATACCCCGCCAACCCCGCCCACCTTGGCACACCGCTCTTGCCACTTGCCCCAATCTAAATCATTACCACCCGCTTGATTACCAAGCACCACATGCCATCAACATTTCAATCTAGATGTGTGACCTCCTCGCCACGACAACTTGATATCACCGTGTGACGACACATGACACACCAATTCATAAACATTGTTCCATATTCCATTAGTCAAAATTAAGTATCAACATTCGGACACATGTGATGACGTGGCATGGCTAAGCAATCTACGACGGTCTAACTAGTCCCATGTTGATTATTAATATTAACCAACTATAATTTCACATCCTAGGGTGACAAATAGATCATGGCATAAAATTGACAAGGTATGATTTAATTCAAATAGGCATATTATCTAATTCCAGATTAATTGAAATCATTTATACATATAAAATATCATGCATAAAGTTTAAGAGATAAAATAGAAATTTGGTGAAAATTAGGTGAAACATGATCAAAGCACAACTTGCCTTGGAGTAGGTGCTGGTCTTGATCTGAGCTTGGGTCTTGAGCGACGAATCTTCCTCCGGATCACCGAAAGCGTTCAACGCCTACGCAAACGATGCCAAAATAGCAAATAAACACCAAACCAGAGAGCAACCAAACTCCAAAAATAAAATAAAATTCACCAATAAATAGATCTTGATTTTACAAATTTTTAGAAATTTGAATCACTCAAATCCGAGTTAAAATGCAAAAGATATAGCCTTTTGAAGTTTGAATAAACATCAAAATACGGAAAATAGGATTTGATTTTTCCAATTATTTTTCTATTGAAAAGATTTTATTGCGCAACGCCGACGTCAACCCCGACTCGGACCAATCGACGTTGACACGCCGCTCGTCCATGGACTCGTCCATAGAACCGCCTCGTCCACCGTGGACGCGCCCACGGCTGCCGCGCCACGCGATCGACATCGCTGGCGCGCGATCGATCGGTCGCCACGCCGCCGCGTGCCGATGCTCGACACGCGGCGTGCATCCACGCGATGATCTGACGGCCACCGATCTACCCCTACGTGTCACTAACCTGACCGCTTATCTTAGATCTAACGGTCCATCTTACCGGAGAGGTTCACCGCTGATGAGGATGACGCGGCGCGATCTGAACGGTTCGACGAAGATCCAACGGCTGCGCGAAGCTTTGAGACACGGCGGCGGGCTTGCACCGGAGCGGAGGAAGACGACCACCCGAACGGTGTTTCGACGCGATTCCGGCGAGAAGAAGGGCAGACTCGACGCGGCACGACGCGAGGAACTCGGATCTGGAACCGATTCGGCGAACGGCGGCTTGACGACGGCGGAACTCGAAGAAAACCGCAGCGGCGAAGAGCAAACTCCGGAGAGCTCCTGCGAGGCTACAGCGGCGACTCAACGGCGAAGGCTAGCACTGGCGGATGCTCTCTGGGATGGCGATCCTCGGAGTGCGGTCCGCGCTTTAAATAGCCTCGGCGAACGCCCAGAAAAGTCAACCCTAAAATCACGCGGCGGCGACGGCAAGCGGCGGCGGATTCGGAAACCGAATCGGAGACGATGACTGCGGTCCGTCCGATCTGCGATGAACGGCTACGATTCCCCCAAACGCGATACGATCCGATCCGCTCTTTCCAAAATCAACGGATGCGATCAGATCTTTCCAAAACAACGCAAGGAATCCTCACCGCGCGATCTTGATCCAACGGCCGAAGTCGCTAGGGTTTCGCGAAGGAGACGGTACCGTCGATCCGATCCAATGGTCCATACGCGAGGCGGCGGGGAACGGGCTAACGGCCGCGACCGCGATGGGTCGCGCAGATGCACAAGGTCGGGCTTGGCCCAAGATATTCACTCGATTTCCAACGCTGATTTAAAATAATTCCCGAAATTAGATTAATTCATTTAAGGCAATTAAAATATCGTGAAAATCCAAGAAAATTCTCATAAATACTTTGAAACATTCTGGACTCAAATAAAATATTTTTGACAAAACTTCATATTATTCTTATCTATATATAATTAGTTTTCACCAAAGGTTCAATATACTTAATTAAAATAAATTCAAATAATTTCTGGAAAAATCCAATAATTTCAGAAAATCACAAAAATGCACGTGAGCGAAATTATAAGTCAAATTTTTGGGATGTTACATTCCCTTTCACATGAAATCTTTTAACGCCCTTAATAGGGGTAACCCTGAGATACACATGATCTTCTGGTTCAAAACTCAAATCTCGACGACGGTTATCTGCGTAGCTTTTCTGTCTTGACTGTGCTATCTTCAATCTCTCTCTGATCATTGCAACTTGACTTTCTGCCTCTTCGAGAATATCTGGCCCAAACACCACACGCTCTCCTGTCTCATTCCAATTTAACGGAGTACGACAAGCACGTCCATACAACACCTCGAATGGTGCCATCTGCAGGCTAGCTTGATAACTATTATTGTAACTAAACTCTGCATATGGCAAACATTTATCCCAAGATGTAGCATACGCTAAAGCACAGGCTCTCAACATATCCTCTAAAATCTGATTTACTCTTTCATCGACCATGCATCATGGGTGATATGTCAGACTAAAATTCAGCGAGTTCCCATGGCTTTGCAACTTATTCCAAAATCTCGAGGTAAATTGGGTACTGTCTCGACACAATCTTCTTGGGCACTCCATGCAAACATACAATCCTTGACATGTACAACTCGCTAAACGATCTCCGAGTAAGTGGTCTTTATCGATAAAATGGGCGACCTTGGTTAGACGATCCACAATTACCCAAATGGAATCGTAACCTTTCGAGTTTTAGGTAAATCGTGATAAAATCCATTCCGATTTCCTCCCACTTCCATTCCGAATTTTCAACGGTTGCAACAAACCCGGTGGTCTTTGATGCATGGCTTTTACCCTCCGACATACGCCGATAAAGCAACATGTTCACTACTTCACGCTTCATGTTAGGCCACCAAAATCTCTCTTTAAATCCGTACATCTTGGCACTTCGGGTGAATTGAGTACTTAGAATTATGAGCTTCTCAAGAATCGATTGCTTTAGTTCCTTTTATCCGCACACAAATTCGCCTTTGAAAACATGGTTCCTCGCTCATCCAGAGTGAAATCTACGGCTAGGCCTTCTTCCTTTTAGCCTTGATCTTAGAAATTTTATCGTCATCTTTCGACCTTCTCTAACTGATCCTCTAGTGTTGGCTTCACTTCTAGTGCAGCTACCATTCCTTGGTCGAACCACCTCCACCCTTAGTTTCAAATTCCTTGCATAATTCGTTGATCCTCCATTGTTAACGATTTGCGCTATGGCACTTTCGACTCAGAGCATCCGCTACCACATTGGCCTTTCCGGATGATAATGGATTCCTACATTATAATCCTTAATTAGCTCTAGCCACCTTCATTGCCTCATATTCAGATCCGCTTGAGTGAATATGTATTTCGTGCTCTTATGGTGCGTATATATCTCACATCTATTTCCTATGAGATAATGACGCCATATCTTTAAAGCATGCACTACTGCAGCCTAACTCCAAATCATCGCTGGATAATTCACCTCATGCGGTCTCAATCGTCTCGATGCATAAGCAACAACTTTGCCTTCTTGCATTAGCACGCATCCCAAGCCTTGCTTTGAAGCATCACAAGAAATATCAAATCCATTTCGCATATCCGCAATACTAATACGGAGCCGTTGTTAAACGCTTCTTTAATTTCATGAAACTTTCTCGCACTCTAGCGCCCATGCAAACTTCTTTTCTTTCTTCAACAACTGCGTAAGGGTTTAGCAATCATTGAGAATCCTCTATGAACCGACGGTAATATCCCGCCATTCCCGTAAAACTACGGATCTGGTAACAGACTTCGTTGCTCCTAGTGCAACATCAAGGCCCACTTTGCTTGGGTCGATCAGAACTCCTTTAGTAGTCATTACATGACCAAGAAATTCGACCTTTCCTTCCAAAATTCACACTTGCTAAACTTAGCATATAGCTGATGTTCTCGCAGCCTCTCTAAAACCATTCTTAGATGTCCTGCATGCTCTTCCTCTGTCTTCGAGTAAACCAAGATGTCGTCTATGAAGATTACAACAAACTTATCCAAATATTCCATGAAAACCTTATTCATCATGTTCATGAAATAGGCTGGGGCATTAGTCAATCCAAATGACATGACTGTGAACTCATAATGTCCATATCGCATAGAAAACGCGGTCTTAGGCACATCCTCTGCTCGAATCTTTAACTGATGGTATCCTGAACGAAGATCTATCTTGGAGAAGACTCCAACTCCTCTTAACTGATCAAATAAGTCGTCGATCCTGGGCAACGGATACTTATTCTTGATCGTTACTTCATTCAGTGCACGATAATCGATGCACATTCTAAGACTTCCGCCCTTTTACGAACAAACAAAACCGGGCTCCCCACGGCGATGAACTAGGTCTAATGAAGCCTTTCTCTTGCGTTCCTCAATCGCTTCTTCATTTCCACTAACTCGTCGGTAGGCATCCGATATGGTCTTTTGCTATCGGTCTTTGTACCGGCGCTAACTCGATCACGAACTCGATATCACGGTCCGTGGCAATCCCGCAAATCTTCCGAAACACATCCGGTATTCTCTGGCAACTCGCACATCTTCCATGCTGATGGCTTTCACGCTGTTGACCACTAACTGCCCATCACGAATCGCGGTCGCTTAAAATTCGCTTTTTGCCACTAGGGCCTTCCAAGGTTACGATCCTTCGCCACAATCCAAAATAAACCTTATGTTTGGACAGCCAATCCATTCCAAGGATGACGTTTAGGATTGCGCATCTATCAAGATAAGATTCGCTAGGAATTCTATCCCATCCATAAGCAACTTAGCTCCCAAACACCCAAGGCTAGATCTAAGCTCGATCCCGGGCTTGACTAAGAGCACATACTTAAGATTCACCACTTTAAATCCATTCTTGGTTGCAAAACTTTGGGAAATAAACGAATGCGAAGCTCCGTAATCAAACAAAATCAGAAAGGTGCATCGAGTTGACCAGAACTTACCCAAAGACGACGCCCGTAGCTTCTCGAGCTCCATCTGCGGTGATGTGGTTGATCCTCCCGCGCACGATTGATCGCGGTGTTGCTCCGGCTTGACTCGCGCACGATTTCCTCCCGAGGTGGTGCCTTGGCGGTGTTGTTCCCAAGTTGAAACGAATCGGCGTGATGCCTCCTTCGTGGACACCTATTAGAAAAGTGCCCTTGCTCATTGCATGTATAGCATCTTTTCACTGCAGACTCTGCTGATTCCCTCCTGGTGCATTGTTGCCCTGTGCTGGTGTTTGAAAATTCTGATTGGCAGGGCGAGGTGCAGGGGTTGATGTCTTGTTCACAGCTGGTGGTTGGAATCTAGCAAATTGTTGTGGTGACATCCTCAAACGTAGGTGGTTTGGACGTCCACCCTGATTAGTCATTAAGCGCTTACGGCTTTCACCCCGGCTCTTTGCGCTTATCCTCTAGGATCAAAGCCTTATTCACTAGCTCCCGAAAGTCCGGAAAATTGTGGGTAATCACCCCACCTTCGATCCTGAATTCATCCCTTCATGAAACGAGATCGCCTAGCTTTGTCCGTCGCCACGCCTTGTGGGCATAGCGAGCTAACTGGTAAACTTATTCGTGTACTCGCCACCGGTTGGCCTCCTTGTTTGAGCCCTAAACTCTTCCTTCTTAAGGTCCATCATTCCTCCGGGACATGATATCGACGTGAGCAGAGTAAACTCCTCCTGTGTGATCTCTTGCGGGGCTCCATGAGCGGCACAATAATTCTCCCACCATTCTGCGGCGGTTCCTTCAAGTTGATGAGAGGCGAGAGCACCTTCTCATTTCCTTCACATTGCGTGATGTGCGCTTCTTCTCAATAGTTCTAAGCCACCATCGGCTTCCAAAGGGTTCACATTTCCTGAAAAAGTTGGTGGCCTAGTCCTCATAAAATCTGACAGCTTTGAGTGAGGTCGAGGTCCACCATGGTTGTTCTGAGCTACAGGGTTGTTGTTGGTTGCTGCTGCGTTGGTCATCTGTTGCATCTGCTGCATCATAGTTTGCATTAGTTGAGTCTGTGCGGCAAGAAACGCTCCCAGGTTCTGCATGTCCACTGGCGGTGGTTGAGGGCTGCCTCCGTCATTGGGGTTGTCATTCTGGCGCAGTCCACTTCCTGAAGCACCGTTGTTTCCTCGAGTATTCACCATTTGATGATTGCCTTTTAGGTTAGGGAAGGTAGATGTAGCATAGATAAGAAGTAAGAATTTCTAAAGCGGGGAAATAGGTTATACCCAACTGAAATAATTCTTTATTATTCTTGGTATGGCTGCTTATTTAAGCCTACAAGCTTTGCAACACATACTGCACACTCAGCATTACAAAGAAGCAAACTAAACACGAAACCTTAACGTCAACTAAAAAGGAAAAGACTAACTTAAAGACGCGACTCACACTCGAGTCTCAACACAGCTCCAAGGCTGACACTCACTCATCCAGCCACCCTGGCTGAGACTGATCCGGCGCATACACCGCCGGGTGAGCTGGCATGGGAGCAAACCTATCCTGATGACCTCCTTCGGGTCCTCTGCGACCACGTGGTCCTGACTCCTCTCTGGCTCCCACTCGCGCTCCTCGATCCTCCTCGGACTCCTCACCGGCTTCAACTCCTCGAGTCACGCGCCCACTCGTCCTCGATCGCCTCCGTGGCCTCTCCCACCTCTGATCATCCCGATGGTCAAGCACGGTCACCTCAAGCTCTCGCTCGCTACTCGAGTGCCTCGCATACGCCTCCGGCTCCGAGTGGTATCTCTCATATGATCCTCCCGGCAAGGGCGAACTCCGCAAGGTATACGCGGTGGCACACTCGTTCTCCACGATCCGCGGCGTCGGCATGCTTGAACGTCTGGGTGAAGTCGAAATCGAGTCGTGAAGCTCGCCGGCGAGTCGCGGCAGACACGGCGAAGAGCAAGTCGGGCAACCTCCTCAATTGCAACCTCGCACGAGAATCTTCTCGCGGAGATGTTGATTGGTCTCGCTGGCTTCATCATTCTCCGGCGTAGATAATCGACTTGCAAATAAATCCTCGGTGTACACCATTGACGGTCCAACCGCCTCCCAGAAGCGGACGGTAGAAGCCTCAAGCGCCCAAGGATTCTCCACAGCTCCATGGTGTAGCCGCCACCGACTCCTCAAGGTCGAAACGACGCAGATCGCTCCACAAGCACTTTGAATAAGTTCTCCACCAAACGGCAAGAAAACGGGTAATTCAGCAAAGGCGAGAAGTAGAGAATGAGATGAGTCAAGAGTGTTTTATTAGTCAAATTTAAATTTTCTTTAGAAAATAGTTTTGGACTCACACAAGACACCTCCATACTATCTAGGCCAAGACCTACAACAAGATGCTCGATACCACCTCGTGAGGACCCGAATCCACCGATTGAACCCACCGTGTTTACCGCACTAGTCCTGTGATCAACGCTAGTGCACACGACTTAACATTGGTACATATCACATCATACACAACGATAATAGAATAATAGTTCATTTATTGATATAGCTAAACGTATGATCTTATGACCAACTTACATTATTAAGCCACGCAGGGCAAGACTGAAAATATAACTAATGATTAAGCAGCGGAAAGTAGAAAACGTAGATAGCTCATCGCTCACCACAGCAACCGACAAGGTTTGGACCCTAATGACTCGTGTCTTCCTGACTTCATCTTCCAAAACAGTGTAGATTCTTCAACTGCTGATTATTGTTGTTTGGCAAGGGTGAGTACTTAAGCACTCAACAAGTTGTGCACAGAATGCAATTCTATTTATCTATATGTAAAGCTTATTCCAATGGATAGGCTATCATGGCTATTTTGCAATAAGCAGCATTTAGGAACAAATACAGTAAATAAATTGTAAAGAATGTAAAACAAATAGCAATAGTAAATAACTTCAGTATTTCTCAAGTAAACCAAGTTTCCAATCCTAAGTCAAATTTCATCTCCCATATGACATTCCGCCATCCCAACCAAGTTGTCCAATTAATTAAGCTAACCCTTAATCAGAATTCCGAGCATTGCTCAATACCACGAGCACGGCTATCCGAATAGTTTCATACTGCAGAGGTTATGCACTTTACCCACGTGATACAACCAAACACCACCAAGGCGAGTGATTATAACAAAGCCTTTACAATGCGCCGCTTAACCGGATACTACCCGCTAAGGTTTCAACACTGGTGGACTGGTTACCACATCCAGGCCCCCTCTTGCGCCATGTGAATTACTCCATAACTCGAACTCACACCGACCACGATAGTACCAAAATTAAGACATTGCAAATTACTCACCTAGGCTAGCCCATACTGATATGTGGTTGCATGATTGACTCAGTCAAAGGCTTGCAAGGTTAAGTCCTTAGTGTGATCAAGGCAAGACATCCACATACCATCGCCCATCGGGCCCACCTTGGCCTCCTCGCCTTGCCACTTGCCCCAATCTAAGTTATTATCACCCGTTGATTACCAAGCACCACGTGCCATCAACAATTCAACATCGCTATGCTACTGACTCGCCACAACAACTCAATCTCATCGTGTGATTCCACATGACACACAAGTTCATAACATTGTTCCATATTCCATTAATCAAGATTAATTATCAATGATTCGACACATGTGATGACGTGGCATGGCTAAGCAACTAATACGAACTAATCCTCCAATGTCGATTATAATTATTAACCAACTATATTTAACCAATCTAGGGTGACAATGGATCATGGCATACAATGACAAGGTAGGGTATAGATCAATCTGGTATATTAACTAAGCCCAATCTAATTTGAAACAATTGTATACTTGAAATATATGCAATAGCGTAAAACAAATATAGCAATTTTATAAACATGGGTTCAACATGATCAAAGCACAACTTGCCTTGGAATAGGTCCTGATCTTGATCTGAAGCTTGCTCTTGAGTTGCTTGATCTTCCTCCGAAGCGTCGCACAATTCAACGTCTACGCGCACCGAAGGAGAAAAGCAAATAAATACTAAAACAGAGAGCAATTGAACTCAAAAAATCAAATAAAATTCACCATTTAATAGATCTCAATTTTAAAAAATTTTAGAAATTTGTATCACTCAAATCCGAGTTAAATTGCAAAAGATATAGCCTTTTGAAGTTTGAAATAAATACTGAAATCAGAAAATCAGAAATTACGAATTAACAGATTTATTTTTAATTCGAAAATCGACTTATGACGTAAGCATGATGTCACGTTGGCGCCACCGGTGCCGCCTAATCGACGCCACGCTGGCCCCGGCCCATGGACTCGGTCCACGGACCGCCTTGGTCCACCGCAGACGCGGTCCACGGCGCCTCGGCTACTGAGCCCGACACACGGCGATGCTTGATTGGTCTAACCCCGCGACACAAAGATCCACCGCATGATTGCATCTAACGGCGCAGATCTTCAACTTACGTGGCTAAATCTTGACCGCCAAGTTTGATCTAACGGCTAAAGCTTACTGTAGGAGTTCATCGCTCACGCGCGACGCGGGCACGATCTCCACCTCCACGAGATCCGACGGCCCGAAGCTTCAACACGACGATGGCGGTGCGGCGGCGCAACTTCACCGGGCTTGGGGACGACGACTCGCCGACGGCGTCGCGATGAAACTGCAACACCTCTTCACGGATCCGACGCGGCGCAAGACGGAGATCTCGGAACTGGCCTTCAAAGCAACGAACTCGGCTTGAACGGCGGCGTAAGAACACGAAACAAGCGGCGGCGCAAGCAACCAACTTCGGCGAGCTCCCGACGCGCTCACGGTACGCTCTTGCAAACGACTCGACCAAAAGACGCGGCGCACAAGGATGAACCTCGATGTCTACCCCGCCCTTATTTATAGCCTCGGCAAACGTGCTAGAACCGAAACCCTAGATCCTAACGGCGGCGGAAACGTGTCGGCGGCGGACTCCAAGTCCTTCGCGGAGACGACAACCACACGCCGTCCGATCTGCTACCAACGGTCAGGATCACACAGCCTCGATCTAATCTTAACCGCCCGTGGTTTCTTTCCAACGGCGATGATCAGCCCGAGTCCCGAACCGGTACGACAAGATCCCACCCGCGCGATCTCGATCCAACGGCGGAGACGCGATTTTCCGAAGCAGGCCAAACGGGTCGCGCTTCTCCGGGCCACCCGCGCACAGTACACGGGCCGAGCCCATTGCTGTTCAAAGGTTTTTCAACAGGTTTTTCCAATTAAAATAATCACCAAAATTCCTTTTATTTATTTTAGGCGATAAAATAATTAGGAAAAATCCAAGAAAAATCTCAAAAATACTTTGAGACATTCTGGACTTAAATAAAATATTTTTGGCAAAACTTTATTTTAACTTTGCATAAATTTAAATAGATTTGAATAAAAGGAAATAAACTTGATTTGAATTCAATTCCAATAAATCCAGAAAAATCCAAATAAATTCCAGAAAATCACAAATGCACTTTTAAGCAATAAAAACTTAATTAAGCTGAATTTTGGGATGTTACAAAATCTTTTGACTACAACGAAACAAAACAATGGTACCAACGATGACTTCGAATCTCTAAATAGGTTTGGTCCTAATCCCATTCGAGGATATGTGGTTCAGACAAGTTCCTAAGCCGTTGTACAACTCTAGAGAAAATTTCAGCACCATCTCCCCGCTATTCTCCATATACACGTCTCAACAACAGGTCAAGAGGGGTGTGTATCTGGAGAATACCAGGGAGATTCTACCGAAATCTACTCTGCGGTTGTACAACACAGCTCAAGAACTTGTCCGAACCGCATATCCTTGAACTGTCCAAAGAACGTGGACAATTCGAGACTGCTCGCTTATAAATATGCCATTTTGTTCGATATATTTATAAACAAGCATTCTCGAATGGGAGACGTAGGTTCCGCAGCCCAAACTCTAACATTCATCAGGTGACAGCAATAATAATTCCATATTAACATCAGAGCACTACAAATTAAGATAATTAAATAAATGTGTGCTTGTCAAATAAAGTGTGTGAAATCTGATAGGACATACACAATACCAGTGCAATCTAAACTTTCTTCGCGACATATCAAAATTACATAGTGCAAAATTGATAAGCATATCGGCTATCAGCATCAGGTATTCATCTTTTGACGTGGCTTTATTTAAATCCCTAAAGTCGACACACACCCTAAGTTTTTCATTTTTCTTTATGACTGGAACGATGTTGGAAACCCACTCCGCATATCGGCAAGGCCTGATGAATTTTGCCTCCAACAACCGTTCTATTTCCTCCTTTATAATATTATACAAGGCCGGATTAAAACATCTAGGATACTGTTTAAACGGCCGATATCCTGGTTTAATAGGCAACTGATGTTCTACCAACCGTTGGCTTAAACCAGGCATCTCGTGATACTCCCAAGCAAAACAATCTTTATAATCTCTAAAAATTTTGATCAATCTTTCTTTGTATTTTACATCTAGTTTTGCACTAATAAAAGTTGATCTTTTTCTATCACCACTGCCTATATCGACTTCTTCAAACAGATCAATAGATGGAAGCCTTGGCCTAACTTTTCAATCTCTTGGAAATCTTCTATGGCCTCATAGCTATCTGTTATTTGCCGATAGCTTTGCATTTTATCTTGTAAAGTCTTCATTGTTTTTCTTGTCCCCATCGGCATAATACCTCACTTGTTCGATCAAACGTGCTTGGCTTGACACTGATCGGCATAAGTCCTGTCTTACTCACGCAAATGAAGTCACAATCATCTAGCGTTTTCCCTTATATGCATCCAGCCTCTTCGTGTTGTCAATTCACATCAGAACTAGCCATGGCTATATGGGCTAATGTATCGGTTGTGACTACCTCAACTTCACCTCTGTTCCACTGAACAAGCGCTTGGTGCATGGTCGACGGGATGCAGCAATTGGCATGAATCTAATCCCGACCAAGCAGCATACTGTAATTTCCTTTGGCATCAATGAAAAAAAATGCGGTCGACAACGTTTTACTGCCAATGGTCAACTCTGTGATCATAACACCTTTGGCCTCCGTGGGATCGCCTGTGAAGTCATTCAAAACCATATTAGTCTTGATTAGATCTTCATTGGACTTACCCAATTTCTTGGAGGTGGTGTACGGCATTAGATTAACTTTAGCTCCACCATCCACCAGCATCCTTGATATCGGCTTACCATTTATATAGCTCTTCAAATATAATGGTTTTAGATGTCGATGATCATCTCTCGGTTTTTCAAAGATTGCGTTTTGGGCACCTAAACATGACTGAGCAAAAGTTTCTTTAGCCGATTCAGTCTTAATTTTGAATTTGGCCCGTAATGTGAATACCATGTTGATATCCATCAGAGGTGTGTCGTCCCTAATCATAGGAGAATTTAGGCCATCGGCTGACTCAAAATCTTCTTCAACCTGTTCCTTTTTCCTCCATTCTCTCTTGACAACTTTGATCGGCCGAAGTTCATTGAAAGTTTCATCCCTCTGTTTCTCTGCATCGGCTTCTCTGATCTCTTGAGTCCTTAATCTCTGCAACCGTCTACGTTGTGATCGACTAAGGCTGGGTGGACACCATCTAGGTTTGGGCTCCATCGGCTTACGTATTTTGCTAGCCAAATCTTCCTGATCAGAATTAGATCCTTGTGTCTCAACCTGGTCCGATACCTGAGTTGGTTCAGAGATTCTCTCATGAACAGGCCTTCTGTAACTTTTATTATGGTGATCTCGTATCGGCCCAAACAACCTATCTCTGGCTGATTGACTAGGCAAATTGTCTTGGGGATAATGCTCCATTGGGCATGTATACGGAGACGGCAATGCTACTCCCCTTTCCCAACAAAATTGCCAAAAAGGACATCTCCTATGTGCTCTCTCAACGTTCTCAGTGTAATACAGATTGTTCGACCGACGAGTAGAACATCGTGGCCGATTATTCATTCTTTCATACTTCTCCATTAACTGAGAAAACGTCGGTCCTAGCTTTTTTGCTGGTTGTTTTGATGCTGATTTTTCTGCTTTATACCATTTACCCACCTGAGGATTTCCCTTAGGTTTAATAGTCCTTGAATTTTTTTCCTTCATGATCGGCTTCTATTTGTAACGAACCGATCGTAATCTTCAATGTCTGACTGTCGTCTGAGGTCGACTGCATGTCAACTTGCCGATCCCTTTTTGGTTCATCATGCATCGGCTTTCTCCCTTTGCTCGAACATTGAACCATATTAATAGGGAATGGATCAACATCCACTTGCATGGTCGACTCATCAGCGAATTTTAACCGACCATCCTCAATAGCCGACTGGATCTGTTGACGAAAAATATTGCAATCATTAGTATTGTGAGAAAAAGAATGATGCCACTTGCAATACCTGCGTTTCTTGATCTCGTCAGCCGATGGTATGATGTGTCCTTCAGGTAATCGTATTATCTTTTCTTGTAACAACAAATCAAAAATACGATCACACTTGGAGACATCAAAAGCATACTTAACTTCCGACTTATTCCTAGTCGGCTATGTTTATTTCTGCTTCATCGTCTTCTGAAGAATCGCTCGGACAATAGTCGACCATATTTACTTTGGTTTTATCCTTTTATTTATTATTACCATTTTTAAACCTATCTTTAAACGCCC
Source organism: Otatea glauca (assembly GCA_036346275.1). NCBI lineage: Eukaryota > Viridiplantae > Streptophyta > Magnoliopsida > Poales > Poaceae > Otatea > Otatea glauca. Next base: position 20,474,819 of record CM070727.1, on the reverse strand, counting down.
TATTATCCGGGAACCGGCTTTCTTGAGCCGACACACGATGAAGCAGATGGCTCAGATCGGTGAACTCTTGTCCCCCAAACTTTTCTCTGAGTGGTGGAATTAACCCTTGGAAAGCCAAATCAGCGAGTTTTTTATTGGGTAACGTGACACTAAAACATCGGTTTCGTATCTCTCTAATCTTTTTAATATAATCAGTCACTGATTCTCCAAATTTCTGGTGAACAGAGCTCAGATCGGAGATCCTGAGCTCTAAACTGCCTGAGAAAAAATATTCATGGAATCAGCTTTCCAAATCGTTCCATAAATGAACCGAATTTGGAGGCAAACAAGTAAACCAAGTAAAAGCTGCTCCTGATAATGATAATGGGAACAGTCTGATTTTCAACCCATCGGACTGAGTTGCTTCACCGCATTGTGCGATAAAGCATCCGATGTGCTCCAGGGTAGTAATCGAGTCGTCACCAGAGAATTTTGCAAAATCTGGGACTTTGAAATTGTGGGGATAAGGCATGCGATCTATGTAATCAGGATATGGTTTTCTGTAGCCGATAACCTTCCCTTTTGGCTGTATGCCAAATTGATCTCTTAAGACAGCAGAAATTTGATCAGCCCAATTCACATTATCGGCCACTGGGATTGTAGGTCCTTGATAATACTGGTCATAATTGGCATTTTGCCCCCCGAGTACAAATTCAGGTTGCCAATTAGTTTGAGCCGATGGTAGGCGAGTGTATTAATCGTACCTATTGTTTCTAATTTGTGGTTCCTGAATAGGTCACTACCCTATGCGGACCTGGATTTCTAGGCAGGGTAGATTCATGACGCTGTGGGTATCTGTCAGGTTCAATCAGTTGTGAAACCGATTGTGGAAAAGCATAGAACGGGGCTGATGATGGTAGGTTCGCCGATGCATCTAGTTTAGCAGCATCGGTGTAAGCCTGGTAATGGTTTACCCCACTTGATCGAGGATCTCTAGGCAATATAATAGTGGGTTGAGTAGGCATCATGGTAGGGGGTGAAGTCATAGCCGACGGTTTAGGATTGACTAGTGTGCTCTGTGTGTTTTGTGCTACTGAAAAAACAGAGTAACTTGGCAGAGCTTGCAACGGGTCGGGCAGACTTCCGGATGAGGCCAACTCCTGAGCGATGGTTTTGACGCTATTTGCTATTATCGGCTTAAGCGTGGTGACAAGAGACGATGACTGGTTTATTAGAGCATGGTGTACAGACTGATTAATCATAGCCGATAATTCGGCTTGAGCAGGTAGATATCGACTTACCGGTTCTGTGACACCTGCATCCCCCAGGGCATTGACCGTCGACAGAGCGATTTTTTGAGTGACGCCACGTCTAGTCTTCTGATAACAGTTTAGTATCATCTCTTCTAGACCAGTTTTCCGATCTTCGATTTCTCTACGCTGTTCTGGCGTTAAATCGTCCATCGTCGGGACGATTATAGCCTCTGCATTGAGATCGGACGTTGGAATCGACTTCCCTGATGAAGACATTGTGTCCCACCGGGTGTGTCAAGAGTGTGTTGATGTTAAAAACTTAAAGTAGGGTTTCTGACAACAGCACACTAAACGAACACCTGATTCAGAGCGTGCCAATCGATTTGACCTGGAATCGATAAGATAGAAATATAAAATTTACTCAAAGCCGATCGTGAAGATCAATCGGCTTAAACTCAATCAGCTCAAAACCGATTAAATCAAGATAAAAAGGTAAGTCTAACTAGCCGATTAAGGCTAATTAGAGGATAAAGATAGATCAATTCTGAAGAAGGCAATGTGCAACAAAATCAGAATAAATCGAACCTGAGGCGTAATTTGAAGAAGATCAACAATCGACGATGCGCAACTTTATTGATCAAGATCGAATTACAAAGGCTAAATTATAAGAACTACTTCTAGTCGACAGGAAAAAGTAATGTAGATTGGTGTTGATTGTGTTGTATATTCTTTGCAGCTCGCTCTTGTCCTTCTTTTATACCCGTCGGCCGACAGTGTCCTATAACAATACGTTACAAAACCTGATCCGTATCGGCCTTAATTCGGATAGTTTCTTTAAAAGATCTTTACCGTTACAAAATATCTCCAAATCTTTTCAAATCGTCTGTTAGTTACCGCATGTTGACTTTCTTGCCAATTTTGACCATACTTGCCAAATTTCGGTGCAAACAGGACTGAGCTCTGAGTTAAAGAGAGACGAGGTCCATGGCTAGAGATAATAATGGTCGCATGCAGTGGTGAGAGCGACTGATGCTGTGCGATCGTTGTGATTTGTAGTTGAGGTACACGCGCGCGGGGTTCTGACTGAGCCCTGACTTAAGTAGAGACGAGGTCCATGGCTAGATATAATCAACGCGGGGTTCTGACTGAGCCCTGACTTAAGTAGAGACGAGGTCCATGGCTAGATATAATCAATCATATAATAATGGTCGCATGCAGGTGGTGATGTGTATTCCCCGCCAGATTCAACACCTCCGTTTCAACGCGTTTGTGTATTGCCTACCAGACATGCATAATGCTTTTATTGTAAAAAATTCTGAGCATACATACTCTAGTTACGTTCCTCACTACTTGCTACATTCTGTTTTCTATTTCACCTTAAGCTAGAATTTTCTTTCGGAGGAGGCGCAGGAGGAGGTACACCTTAAGCTAGGGAATAGACGATGCTTTTTTGGACTAGTCATTAACCTATGCATTGCACAAGCTAAAGATACTTTTGATTTGATTTTTTTTGTTCACAAAAAAACTATTCAAATTCAAACAAAAATAGGATCATGGTTATATATTTTGTAAAGATAAAATTGTATTTCTCTAATTGGCATCATGTACTTCCAATACAGCGCTAAAGTAATCTAGAGTTTTTCAAACACTAACTAAAAATTACTTCCTGCATTTTTTTAATTCTGGATTTTCGTACATTTGGATAGAAATTTTCCCAAAATATTTTTATCTATACAATAGTTGACTTCAATTCAAATCAGTGCACATGACTTAATTCAAAACTCAAGAATATCTTCAAGTTTTATATTCCAAAATTATTTTTTGCAAGGGAAATTTATATAAATTAGATATAAATATTTTAGTTTTGAAGTTTAAGCTGAAATATGAAGAATTATAAATTTGAAACTTAATTTGGAAGTAATTTTCAGAACATTCAAAATAGGAAATCAAAGAAATTACATACATGTAGGAGGTACATACGCGTACTACGAAGTGGAGCTTTAATTCACTCCACGTTTGCTAACACCCTAGCACCGTATAGTAGTTGTGCATATATGCTAAGAAAACATTGTTGAGCATATGCGCTTTGAACTAACGTCCGAGTAGTACATATATGTATTCCAAATTTTTCAGTATATTGTGTACACAAAGATCTTAATCCGGTTTTGTGCATGCATGTCATAATTTTGTTTTTGGTTCGTTTTGCACTTGGTGAGCTACAAATTTATAACGGATTAATTGCATCCAGGAGAGAGCTCATTGGATTGCATTTTGCATCCAGGACAGACTTGGTCAGATTGCATTTTTCATCCAAAGCACATTTTGCATGCATATGGTATTTTACATATCAGTCATGCATACATGCCGTCAAAACATGCTTGCATATATCGTTTCAAAAAAAAACAAGCATATACGTGGGCATATGGCTGTTCTGATTGAAGCCATCACTTTTCTAGCTCCTTCGTAAACTTTTTTTAAAACCTTACATCATTTCGAATAAATTTATAAAAATAATCTCCTCCTAATCGCAAAAGACGTAGCAGGTGACATGTATCACCTATCGTGCTGCGGAGCCGCGGCAAGGTTCCTGCCAAAGTAGCATTGCTCAGCATGAAATGCCAGTAAGTATTCACTTTAATTCATTAATAACTTAATTAATGACTTTGCTTAATTAATACGACCGAGGTGGAACTGCTTGGCAGGTCACTGTCGACGATCAGGATAGCCTGACCGCAAGAAGGAGGGAGTGATGAGGGAGCAAGGCCCAAGACCGTGCCCGCCCGGAGGAAGGGGTGCGTTCGCCGCTAAGAGAGAGAGAGCTGACACGAGGAGTTATACTGGTTCGAGCCTCCGGCATGGGTAACAGCTCTAAGTCTTGCCCGGAGGCGAAAGGTGGAAGATGGTGCACTATGGCTGAATACAGGGGGTGCTCGAGCTCGGTTGGGCACCGGAGCGAGTGTGCGTGTTGTCTTTCTTTTCCTTGTGTTCTCCCTCCCTACCCCGCGCAGGGGGAAGGCTTTTATACGTCTACTATGTAGTTCGTTACAGGGAACGTGAGTGTAGAGATTCTCGGGCACGTGGCACCAGACTCGGAGGTAATGTGTGGTGAGGTCGGGTGATAATGGCGCCGAGGTTGCAGCCCACGTTCGGCTTGACTCCGTCTTTTAGGGACCCCTTCGACTCGGTAACCGCCGACTCTGCATGCCCGACCAGATCCTCCGAGCTCGGCTTTGCTGGCGAGCCGGCTCCTCAGCCTGACGAGGTCGAGCCAGCGGATTACTGTTCGTGCAGGGGTAACCAGTCCCCGACAACTAGCCCCCGAGGCTGAAGTAGTAATCCTGAAGCTCGGGATGACCTTGAGTCTGGCGACCTTGAGAAGGGAATGGTTCCCCAGCCGAGCTCAGAAATACTCGAGCTCGAGCTCGGGTCCGGACCGTGCGGAGGTCCTTGGTGAGATCGAGCCCGGGAACACTTGGGCTTCGATGCCTCGGCTCCTGGCGGAGAAACCGTGGGAACAACTCGCGGCGCTTCGGCTTCCGCCGCGGAATATCTCGGTGCACCTTTTGAGGTGTAACCAGCGCCTGCTATCATCGATCAGGCCCTTTAAATTTCGAACTAGTGCATCCTTCGGAGGATTCCCCAAATCCCTTTTGTGTCGAACCCTATCGCTCCTCCACCTTCCTAACTCCCCTTCACAATCCTCCTCCATCGACCAAATCCCAGCCAAAGCCCATGGCCAAGTTCGGGAGAAGCACGATGACCCTGAAGCGAATGAAGAAGCTCGAGACGTTGGGGATGCTGGACCCAGCGACATGGCGACTGCCGGGGAATGAGGTCGAACCGTGGTCCTAAGCGAATGAGCTCGTCGGCATCGAGCAGTACATGCTCTTCGGGCTGCGGTCGTCGGAGAGCGACTTCATGGCGGCGATTCTCACGCAATGAGAGCTTGAGTTGGTCAATCTGGTGCCCAACTCCTTTCTCCTCCTTACCATCTTTTCACACTTGTGCGAGGGGTTCCTGGAAATCCTTCCGACCCCTTCGCTCTTCTTCCGCTTCTATTCCTTGTTCCTCACCTCGAAGGACCCTGTGGTTAGGTGTCTCTACTTCTGGTTGTGGACGGGGCTTCCCCATTCCTTCCCCCAGATCCATGCTCGAGACTCCATCGGTCCATGGACCGAGAGGTGGTTCTACCTGAAGAAGGGAGAGGTTGGCAAGCTCGTGTACAACAGAACTCCTGTCGATGGCAAGCGCCAGACCCCTGACCCTGATGACCTGGCGATAGACCAAGAGGCTATTGCAGCCATCCACATCTACTCGACGCGCAGTCTCACTGGCCAGGCCATTGCCTACAACTTCCTGCGAAACCGGGTGTTCCCCATGCGAAAGAGGGTTCACCCATTCTTTGAGATCAGGAAAGACGACCTCACCCAGGAAGGTCCAAGTGGTAAGCACTCTCGAGCTAGGGAACACTAGAGTCAACTGAGCATTGACTAATAACTCCATCTTCTCCAGCAGCTCCGCCAGAGACCTGGCTGGCGGCAAGGATGTTCGAGATGTTTGAGAAGGCGGCGTTCAACTACACCACGGACAACCCCATTCCCAAGAACGTGTTGAAGCGGAGTGACGGGGTAACACATCTCTCGTTAAGGCCGAGCTCGGGAGTGCTCGAGCTCGTACTGACCTCTGCTCATAATTGCAGGAGAATAACGAGCTCTGGGAGACGGCGAGGCGGATGCTGACGCTGTCTGGAGCAAACAAAGGAAAGAAAGCGGGCAAGAGGCTGACCCCAGACGCCCCGAGTAGCGGCACCCCGAAGAAGCAACACGTCAAGTGGGGCGACCGCGTAGTGGTAAGCCGTCTCGGTCGAGCCTGGAAATACTCGAGCTCCGTCTTCCCATCTCTTTTGCTATCCCTAACCTTCCCATCGTCTCTTGCAACAGCAAAGGGCAGCGGCCACCGCAAGGACCTCGGGCACGCAGGCTGTGTCGACGATCGGGATTGCCTGACCATAAGAAGAAGTGGGTAGTGATGTAGGAGTGGAACCCAAGTTCGTGCTCGCCGAAGGGAGGAGCTCTGATAAGACCATGACGGCCCAGCAAGCCATGCTTCTATCTCAAGCCAAGACAAGGGCCCAACAACTTCTGATGCTCCAATCCTAGCCCAAGATCAAGCCCAATTCGTTCACGAGTCCAGTTCGGCCCTCAGGACAGCACGTCAATAAAACAACCATATCTAGGTCATACGAAGTCCAATTGAGGCGTTCTTGGACTCTACGGAGAATCCCACGACAAGAGATTTCCAACGGAAGTGGTTTCAGGTCCAAACTCCTTCTGGATCAACAGGAATCGTCAAATCAATATGACGAATAGAATCTGCCAGGTGCTGCGCCACCTCCACTTGGGCCCAAAGGCCTTGTACGACCTAGGGTTTCACGGCCACCCCCTTGGCCACCTCCCTTGCCCTCTTCCTCATATATATTCAATAGCCATCGCTAGAATAGATGGGTTTTGCTTAGATTACAACTAGACACTTTGTCAGTTTTTCGTCGTTCATCGGTTTGTGGAACCCCAACTCGTATGCTTAATATTATTCGCAATTTCAGATTGCATCTTCTACGTTCTTGCTTGTGTTCTCGATTCGCATGCAGGGATAAGCCTTCTTGGCGAGGTCAACCGTGTTTGTGCGTGGTTGATAACCAACGGAGCCGTGGTGTAGCGATTGCAGGTTTCGAATCTGTTCTGATTGGAAGCGGATCGTCAACGTCGAGTTCTCCACCAATCGACTTACCAGTACCTGTCGGAAGATCGGGCCACCGTTCCCATCAAGCTCTGATCATCGCCAAGGATGAGAACAAGAGAGCGGTTGACGTGAGGAATTATACTGGTTCGAGCACCCAGCACGGGTAACAGCTCTACTCCAGTCTTGCCCGGAGGTGAAAGGTAGACGATGATGTACTGTGGTTGAATACAAGGGGTGCTCAAGATAGGGTCGAGCACTGGTTCTGTGTGTCGTGTTGTGTATGTCTTTGTGTCTTCTTTTCTCCCCGCGCAGGGGGAAGGTTCTTATACCTCTACAACTTAGCTCATTACAGAAAAACGGTCGAGCGAGATTCTCGGGGGTGTGGTGCCAGATCCGGACATGATGCGCATTGAAGTATGGCGGTAATGGCGCTAGGAAACGTTGCCCACGTTCGCCTTAACTCAACCTTTTAAGGCCCCTCCTTGACTTGATAATTGCCAGTTTCTGCAATTTGATTGAGTCCTCCGGCTTGCCCTCAATAGCGAGCTAGATCCTTGGTCGAGTGAGCTTGGCCCTTGGTCAAGTGAGCTTAGTCCTTGGCTGGGTGAGCTCGAACCTTGGTCGAGTGAGCTCATTCCTTGGTCGGGTAAGCTCGGGCCTTGATCGAGTGAGCTCAGGCGCAGCGGTCATTGCCTGTGCGGGGTAACCAGTCCCCGACAGCTAGCCCCTGAGGCTCAAGCGGTGATCCTGAAGCTCGGGATGACCTTGAGTCTGATGACCTGGAGAAGGGGACGGCTCCCGGGCCGAGCATGGAAATGCTCAAGCTCGAGCCTGGGTCGGGACCGCGTGAAGATCCATGGCATGGTCGTGCCCGAAAACGCTCGAACTTTGACGCCGCGGTCTTTGGGCGGAGAAATTGGGGGAGTAACTCACGACGCTTTGAATCCCGTTACAGGAACCGCGGCTCTCCTTTTGAGGCGTAACCGGCACTTCTTTCGATGATCGGGCCCTTTAAATCCCGAACCGTTGCATTCCTTAAAGGATTCCCCAAATCCTTCTTGCGCCGAACCCTAGCGCTCTTCCATCTTCCTAAACCTTTTTCGCAATCTTCCTCTCTCAACCCAAAACCTAGCCGAAACACATGGCCAAGTTCGGGAGGAGCACGATGACCCTAGAGCGAATGAAAGAGCTCGAGATGCTGGGATGCTAGACCCAGCGACATGGCGGCTGCCGGGCGCTGAAGCTGAGCCGCGACCCCAGGCGAACGAGCTTGTCAGCACCGAGCAGTACATGCTCTTCGGTCTGCGAATGCGGGAGAGCGACTTCACAGCGGTGGTTTTCACGCAATGCGAGATCGAGTTGGTCAATCTGGTACCCAACTCCATTCTTCTCCTCTCCATCTTTTCACAACTGTGCGAGGGGTTCCTGGGAAACCTTCCAACCCCCTCGCTTTTCTTTCGCTTCTATTCCTTGTTCCGCACCTCAAAGAATCCCATGGTCGGGTGTCTCTACTTCTAGCTACGGACGGGGCTTCTTTGCTCCTACCCCCCGATCCATGCTCGAGATTCCCTTAGGCCATGGACTAAGAGGTGGTTCTACCTGAAGAGGGGTGAAGGCGACGCGCTCATGTACAACGGGACTCCCGTCGATAGCAAGCGTCAGACCCCCGACCCTGAAGACTTGGCGACAGACCAGTAGACCGTCGTAGCCATCCACATCTGCTCGACACGAGGTCTCACCGGCCAGGCCATAGCATACGACTTCTAATGCAATCGAGTGTTCCCTCTGAGGAAGAGGGTGCACCCGTTCTTCGAGATAAAGGGGAACGACGACCTCACCCGGGAGGGTCCAAATAGTAAGGTCCCTTCGAGCTCGAGAACGCTCGAGCTTGGCTGAGCGTTAACTGACAGGTCCCCTTTTCCTCAGCAGCTCCACCAGAGTCCTGGATAGTGGCGAGGATGTTTGAGATGTTCGGGAAGGCGGCGTTCAACTACGCCACAGACGACCCCGTCCCCAAGAACGTGTTGAGGCGGAGCAGCGAGGTAAACCATCACGCGCCAAGGTCGAGCTCGTACTGACCTTTGCTTCATAATTGTAGGAGCATGAGGAGCTCTTGGACACGGCGAGGCGGATGCTGCCACTGCCTGGAGTGAACAAGAGCAAGAAAGCGAGTAAGAGGCCAGCTCCAGACGCCCCGGGGACCAGCACCCCGAAGAAGCAACACATCAAGTGGGGCAACAGTACTGTGGTAAACCACCTTGATCGAGCCCAACAACGCTCGAGCTCAATTTCTCGGTTGTTTCCATCCCTGACCTCCCCTTGTCTCTAATAGCAACAGAAGGCAGCGGCCGCCGCCAGGACCTCAAACTCGGGGGGCGACACCGAAGTCCCCATCGATGGGTGCTGGTACAGCCGCCGCGGGGAGCTTAGAGCCCTCGTGGGTTGCAAGGTCACCCTCGCAGGGCGCCCGGAGAGGGGACGCTCCTGCCGCTGTGGTGGAGGCAAGGCACCAAGATCCCTAGCGCCCCTCCAAGTCACCGCGGGAGGTGGAGTCGAAGGTGCCCTGGCCGTCGAAGTCGGGGCCGACGGGGACGGGCCCGAGGTCGAGGCCGCTACGACCGGTGAGGCCGAGGCTCCTCAGGGTGCGGTCGAGGCACCGACCGCGGCGATCGCTCGGAGGTTCCCGCGGACCAGTCAGGTAGGACATCATTTCTTGTCCCCTTGCATTATAACGCTTTCCCCTAAGTTAACCTTTCCGCTGCTCTTCCTTGGGATTTTAGTCTCTATGACCGAGCTGAGATCTGGGCTGGCCAAGGCGGTCCATGTCGAGGCTTCGACGGGCGGGACCAAGTCCTCGCCGACAGGAGCCCATGTAGCTGCCTCATCCTCGGCAGGGGGCTGCAACGAGCTGGAGATGGCTGGACCAGGCGACAGGGCTGTCAGATCTCTCCATCGTGAGTTCGAGGGCCGGTTCAGCCAGGTGTGTAAGCTCGTAATCATCAATCTTCTTAGTTGTCGCATGACATCACTTGGTCTTTGCAAGCGGTGAGCCTAATCGCCCAGGGGCTCCAAGGTCTGCACGGGCACACCGCCGAGCTAAACTCGGTCCTCGATGTGGTTTCGGATCGGGAGGCCCACATCGCCTAGCTCGAAGAGACCTTCCTGGTCGAGCAGGAGGAGGCAGAATAGAGGACTGCGGCCCACACCGCCGAGCTTGCCCAGGCCGTTGCCACCGAGCTCGAGAAGACGACCGAGGCCCTTGAAGCTGAGCGCTCGAAGGCGACCAAGACCCTCGAGGTCGAGCTCG